>CAJNOI010000223.1:0-12692 GCA_905250115.1 Adineta steineri
AAAAAAACACAAAAACAATCTGCTATTCTCAACTTTTGCTTTTCAGCAATCGGTTATATAACTGAAGTATTAGAAAAAATAATCAATGCACAGTTTAATTTACCTACGCGTTTGGTATATTTTATTCATATCAAAACATTCATTAACGCTGTGCATTATACAAGAAACGTCTTCACATAGATAAGAATAAAATTGTATTAGAAACAGAAAAATAATGTAAAAGGCATCAGGTATAAGAAAAAAGAAACATGAAAATAAAGAAGGGTTTTAGAATAGACCAAAACGAAAAATAGGAATAGAAGGATTAAAAATCGATGAATTTTCAGTATTTCAGAAATACTTGATTTTTTAAATTTACAAAGATTCAATCTTATTTTCGAAAAAAAAATCAGCATTGACTTTAAAAGAAGCTCAGAATTCAATTCCGATTTACAATCTGAGCTGTTGCTGAGTATTTTATAGTGATTCTATAAGTCAGTTCATATTAAGTATATTATAAATACAGAAACACTCGCATCATGGTGGTGAGGTATGTGATGAATTCTGATCTGTCTATCATTTCCTCTCTCTTTGATCTCTTCGCATGCATATATAAATAGCTATGCCAATATATTGTAAGCCAGCGAGCCACTTCTCATTCACTTTCCTTTTCTATAAATATAGGATAAAATAAAGGATAAATATCAACATTTCTATCATAGGTATGTGCTTGTTTGCACGGATAATTACACCGACACCCACTCTAATCTATTTTGGTGAGAGTACAAAGTTAAATGTTGTGTTTCACTCTTCAAAAGCTAATATGCTTCTAAAAAGTTTTGCTCCATACATTTCAGTACTATATATCAACTTATCAGATAGTCCAACAATCACTACCCATATAAAAAGAAGCGTGAAATATCTGATTTTAATCAAGATCATTAATATTTTTGCATGAATGGGTGAATATCGAGCTATGCCGAGCCTGGAAGCAGGATAAAGTCATCAAAGGTTGCTCTACTGTTGACTCACAATTTATCAATGCGACGATTTCGTAAAAAAAGTCGAGAAATTCGATCGATAATTAGAAAACGGATAAAAACACATTTTTTTCTTCATTGTGATTAAAACCTATTACAATATATTATTTTGACTGATTTAATCGATGAAAATCAAAATTTTGATCAAATTTAAACACAGAATGTTGTATTTAATCGATTATATCTATCAATGCAAGTATTTTTGATTGTATTTCACGCACGATCACTTCTGTTTTAAACATTCATAAAAAAAGAGGCAACCAAGAGGATTGAGAAAAATTAAGAGACACAACGTTTACTATTTACCTAAATATTTTTTCGTGTTCTTCTCACTTACACACGTGCTCGAATACAACCAACGCACCACATTCAGGTAAACATACAAATGAATCTTCTATTAAATATCATTTCTTGATTTTTTAGTTTTACTTCAGTGATATTATCCAACATGAGTCAATCGATCTCTCCAATAGTCATGGGTGTATTATTCAGTACATATTTTCTAACAATTCAAACAATTGAATACAGTCTATCAACTTATGTTCTCAATGAAAAACAACATGAACTTTATCAAGATTATGTATTATTCAAAGTCAATGCACCGATATGGAAATGGTGGAATTTATTTACACTGATAACAATTCCGTTAGCAATTTGGGCTGCTCTAGGTGATTTATGGAAAATATTTACAACGAAAGCTCCAATTAAACAACATTTAACAAGTATTATCAGAGCTATCCAATTGTTTAGTACTTTATTTATTTCATTTGCACGTGCAGTACCTTTAGAAGGTAAATTAGCTGAAATACCATCAAAAGGAATTCTGGTGGAATTAAATTACTATCAATGGTTTCTTTTTCTGTTAAATATTCTTGGATTTGTTATAACAATTATTCAATGTAAACAAGCACAAAATGCTGAATCGATTAATGCGAGAAAGAAAAAAGAATAATTTATTTTTACTTTGATCCGATTTTTTTTGATGAAGTTTTGAAGCAAATGTTGCTAAAAGATTTGAAATTGATTTACTTGAAAAAATCTTCTCCTTAACTTGTTTCAAAATTTTATTTATAATCATATTTTTTTATTAAACATTTAATTCTCTTACAAAATAAAATTATATTATGTTTTTTTTTCATACTTTTCTTTTATTGCACAAAATATTTTAACAGGAAAAGAAAAAAAATACTTTTTTGGTTTCAGTTTATGAAAAAAGAAAAAAACAAGATTTCAATAATTCTATTTTGAGGTTTTTGAAATTTTCATGAGAAACCTTCCTTAATAACTTCAATGATTTGATTTTCTTTTTCTTTTGTTTTTGTCGGATAAATTGACCAACAAATCATTTTTATTGTTTTTTTTGCTTTAGATAAAGATCTTTTTATTGTTATTTCGAAAATGGATGTAGGTATGATACGAATATAATGCCCATATCCTCGACTTTTTAAAGCGCTCTAAAATCTCAGTATATGTATGTTCTGTTTGCTTTAGGAGGTTTGAATCTATTTATTGATAATGAAGAAGATGCGAAAAATGAATAATAAAAAAAAGTCTAATATAAATTATTTTGTGGATATTTCTTCGACGTGCACTTTTCTTTGATCATTTCGAAAAACAAAGTAAAACACGATACCAGTGACGAACGACTCACCAGCCAATGCTACATACATCCATAGTATTTTTGGATTGACTGAGACTGGTACAAGTGCAATATTAATAGCACTGCCAATAGCCGATGTGAATAGAAAAAGTGACATGACAATGGATTTCATTGACGGTGGTGCTTGAGTAAATGCATACTCGAGACCAGTAATAGAACCAAAGATTTCAGAGAGAGCAATGAAGAAATACGCAGGAATTTGCCAAGCCACAGTAATATTGTTATACTGTTGTTCATGTGGTTCAGGTTTGGGAACAAAGTCCCCGTTTGGTTCAGAAGTATAGATTAAATGTTGAACGAATGCTGACCATCCCATGCCAAGGGAAACACATAAGAAACCACAAGCAATACGGGCAATAGCGGAAAAATTAATTTTACATCGTCGTAAGCCAGGATAGATCACTTTATCAAAAAGTGGAATTAAAATGATCAATACAAGTGGATCGATATTTTGTAAAATATCATTGGGTAGAGGACCTAAACAGACAAAGACAATACGATGAATAAAAATGGTTTTATCAATATAAAACTTATATTTATTTCATCAAATATACATATATACTTAACACCCTCTTTATCGAAAGCGTCCTGTTTTCTTAATTATTTTAAGAGAAATCACGAACTTACCGACATTCATTTGTGCAGCTTGTGATACTAAATTAGTTCCAAATTGATTGTAGCAAATCCAATACAAAGGATAGAAAGCAAAAACACGACAAGCACGCACTGCTTTTTTCAAATCATCAATAAACTGATTGTTATTTGTTTCTGTTCCTGTTTCTAATCTATTATAATCAGTGGGTGGTGGTATTGTTTTGGCGTAATCCAAAAGAGTTGGGCGATCGGCTTGCTTACCCATTCTCCATCGCATTCGAATGGCAGTCATTGTTACACGAGCAGAGCGAATGAGCAGTGAACCAGCTGGAGGTTTTTGAACGTATTGATTGCGACCAATAATCAAGACGACAATGGCACCAACGAATGCAACCGTTGGTATAAGATAGGCAAGCCAAAATGAATGATACTTTTCGATATTGGTAGTGAGGATCAATGAAAGTGCACCTATATTGATTGCCCAATAGAACCAATTGAACATTGATTGCATAGTTCTATAATATGAAACAATATATATAACCTAAGAATGGAACAGATAAACAATTAAGCAACTTACATATCTGGATCAAGAATTTGTCTTTTGCCTTTGATTACTACGAAGAGACAAGCAACTTAATCTTTGTTTTTAAAAGATTATTTTTTAGTTACCTGTAATAGTTGGTTTTGTTCTTGTATATTGTTCAGCCATCAACGGACTCACATTACTCTTCACACCACCCGTTCCAAAACCAAGAATAATTATTGCTACAATTAAGCCAGGAAAGGCGATTCCTGCGTCAATAGCAGGTGGTATACTGGTCAGAAGCAATATAATAAGACCAACCATATAGACCACACATGAAACCATAATAGTTTTATATTTGCCCCACAATTGATCGGCTAGAATGGCACCAATGATTGGTGTAAGATAAGCAAAAAATCGAAAAAACATTGTCAATGCAGTAGCAGTCTGTTGTCCTTTATCGAGAGCACCTGGTTGTGTATCATTTCCACTGGGTAACGGAAATTCAATATAATTTTGAAAAAGACCAGAGATACCATAGAACGCAAAACGCTCGCACAATTCACAAATGACAATCAACCAAGCTGCCATTGGTATTTTATCAGCAACACGTTCCAATGTTGACAATTCTTCAGCTGTTGGATAAATTTCATTGGAATCATTTGTTTGTCCAATGCTCTTCGGTGCAAATGTTGAATACATTTCATTGAAATCATCTCTTTGCTGCATGATTTTCAGTTCAGATGTTGGTTGAATTTCATTGAAATCGTCTGTTTGTTCAATGATCCTTGATTCAACTGCATTTGCACTGTGCAGTTCAATTTCTTCGGCTATACTCATTTAGCACGATATACTCCCTAGAATACGTGTATGCGTTCGAAGGTTATTTTATATTTTTGAAAGTGCTGTATCATAAGGCTTGCAACAAGATAAAAAAAAATTCTTTCGTTCTACTCCTCTCATATATACTGTTGTTTCTTATCTCCAACCTTGAATGTATTTTATTTGAGAAGGCAATAAGAAATACTTTATGTCAGTGCATTTTAATTGCCTACTTGATAATAAATGCTTTAAATAATTATGAAAAAAGGTATCCTAGCGAGATAATAAAATATTGTTAAAAATCAATCCCAAATTTATTCATCTGTGTGCTTGAAATCTGACAATAAGTACACCACGACGGATAATTTTACATCTACCGTAGTAAAACTAGTCCAAGAGTCATCGATAATACTATCTAGTAACCCTATAGTTTATTAATAAATCAGATATTTCATTAATTCATAATTACATTGGTCAATTTTACATATTATATAGTCAATAATCAACATAATCCTAATATTAGTATTACAACCACATAATATCAACTGTCACTATTGTCGATAACTCCTGGATGGATCAAAAGCTCTATTTATTTATTTATATTTTCATTATAACAATTAATTTCGTTTTTAACTATTGATACACTGCGTCGAAGTTAATATTGCCTGTAACAATACTCATCTATAAAAAAACCCGAACATATGTACTTTTATTTGATAACGGACTGATACTAAAAAAAGATAGAAATAAAAAAAAAACATTGAAAGAAATAAATGTCGATCATAAAAACGACTAACAAAAATGCCGAATGCCTGAAAGATATCATAAATAGACTATATATTCTTTCCATATAAAGAAAAGAAAGATAAGAAGTATTTGATTTTTATTGTAGATTATTTAAATGGACATTTTTTTATTAATTCAATTTTACTTATTTGATAAAAATTGAAAGGAGATATACACGTCGAAACTCATACTCTCGAAATAGTTGCTAATTATATTATGATTTTTTCAGTTTTTGCAAACTATTTTTTATATGTATGATGAATGGGTCATTATAATTCAACATACGTTGATAATAAACAATAGCTTTTTGTTACAAGAAATAGGAGTAACATTAATTAAAATGTTATCCTGGCATTGAGAGCCCTTAGTTTCCAGTAGAAGTAATTAATAGACAAAAACATTTTTCTGCCATTTCAAACATAGAGTAAAGCAAATTTCATTTATTTCTCGAAAATGTGACGTAGTTATGCGTTTGAAAGTGATCATTACATGTGACTTGCGAAATTCTGTTAACGGAGAAAAGGGGAGAAATCAAGAAAAAAATTACTAAAAGTACAGTACAAATAAAATAAACGAGAGAGGATGATGCAATGGAATAAAAAAAAAGTGAATATGACGTGGCTGCTTAAGTAGTTGTTTTTTTAACTCAATACATTAAAGAAAGAATAATTTCGACGATTGCTTGGTTGTTTGACTGTCAACAAACATAAACGTATTCAATTCACAGGTAACAGACGGAGAAGTTGTGTCGGTAAGTAATGATACAAGAATCATGCAACGATATAGACACCTTTTTCATAAAGTTTCTAAACTACAAATTAAAAGTATTTAAAAAGGATGTCAAAAAATTCTTTATCCACTCATTGTCCAGGGAGCTAGAGTTTTAACAAAACGCATGAAAACTCTAAAATCAGTATTTGTTTTGCAACAAATAAAGAAAATAGAAAAATCATTTTCACAATATTGCGACGTACTTTGCAAGTAAAAACCATCTTGTTTGCATGTGTCAAACATAGCGTTTTCAAGATGAGAACGGCTTGTTCTGAACTGACCTGAGCGGGGGGGGGGGGGAGTTACTATATAAACGCGCATCTTTGTTTGGTTTTCTGCTCTGCTTAAGATTAACTAATAAATAGCAGGTAATGATCTCATTTTTCTACTATCTCTATTCGTAGAAATTCACAAAAATGACTCAAAATCAAACCAATATTGAAACTAATTCATATCTGGAACGTGCAAAACACGAGTTTGAAATGAAATATAATAAATCATTAGCTAAAACAGCTAATATAGAAGATTTTCAATTAAAGCGAACTATTGGCAAAGGTTCGTTCGCTCGTGTGATGCTTGTTAAACATGGCAATCAATCGTTAGCATTAAAAATAATGAAAAAACGGACGATTGTTGAATGTGGTCAAGTCATGCATATTTTATCAGAAAAATGCATTTTAGAAGCAGTCAATTCTCCATTTATAGTCAATTTAATATATGCATTCAAGGACAATGCATATCTTTATTTGGCACTTGAGTTTGGCAGCGGTGGTGACATGTTTACTACACTTCGGTGAGTTAAGTTAATGTTTTTATTAAGATTGTCATTTCTGTTTGAAGGCGCGCAGACAAAATTTCAGAAAAACAAGCATGTTTTTATGCTGCTCAAATTGTGCTTGCTTTAGAATATTTACATTATTTGAGTGAGTAAACAAAATTTATGACATCTCTCTTTTTATCCATTAGGTTTTCATTGAATTGTAGATATCATCTATCGAAATATAAAACCTGAAGATATTTTATTTGCAGCCGATGGTTACTTGAAATTAACTGATTTTGGATTTGCAAAAGTTGTACAAGATCGAACGTTCACTTTATGTGGAACACCGGAGGTAATCTTTTCTTCTTTTTTTCTACTAAATATTTTACTATTTAACTTCAATATTATAGTATCTAGCACCCGAGATTATCAGCGGAATTGGTCATGATAAAGGTGTCGACTATTGGGCATTGGGTGTTTTGATATATGAAATGACAAACGTAAGCTAGAAATTACATTCAGCACTCTGTTGACTTATTTTTGATACTTTTTACAAGGGTTCAACTCCATTTTATGCAGATGATCCCATGCAAACCTACACAAAGATAAGGGCTGGTAGATTTGATATTCCACGTTATTTTTCATCTGATCTTAAAGATCTCATACGTAAATTGCTTGAACATCACTCAGCAAATCGTTACGGTTGCTTGGAAGGTGGGACAGCAGATATTAAAAATCACAGATGGTTCTCATCAATCGACTGGATTGCTCTAGGCGAAAAACGTCTTGAAGCACCATTTATACCAAACGATTTTGAGAGTTACTGTGAACGGTATGATGACGAACCTTGGGCAACTGCCGAAACCGTTTTGTATCCTACAGAATTCGAGAGTTTTTAGCAATTTTTATTATTTTGCATATGACTACAATTAAAAAGACAGTTGAAAAATAAAGAGATTTAAAGATTATTCGAACTTGAATGTGTCTGTGTGTGCGTGTGGAGTCTGAGCAAGACTAAGAGTGATAGTGACGTGAAGGTGGGTCATTGTTTGTTCTTTAATTATTCACTTTGTTGCCCGTGCCCTCAAAGTATGGTTTACACTTGAAAGGCATGGCATGATTAAATTAGGGTAAAAAATTGCTGAAAATGGTGTACACGCTCAATATTTAGGATCACTATTAGAATAATATGTTGGCTTAATTCGTATAGTTCATCCTGTTTCATTAAATGTGATCAACTATCACACATATTAAAGGACGTCTCTATAGTCTTGTTTCTATTGTTGGCCATCGATACAATTTGAAAGATTTCGAACTATTTGTCAAAACTCTATTGGATCTATATCGTGCTCGACTTCATGCCGTTGCACAGCAAACTACTATCAATTAAAAAACTAAGTATAAGATTGAATATCCACTCCCTATTACCTACGACATACCAGAATGAATGAAAAATAAATATGATTCGCATAATTCGTGCATCTATATCCTAGTTTCTCTTTCTAAACGGATCATATATCATATTCTATGGTACATATACGTTCTTATCTACATATATGTGTAATGTGTCATGTCTTATGTAATTACAGACAGCAACGTTAACTTCGATATATAAATACGAAGAAAGTTTAGATAATTTATCTTGACAAAATGAATTTTATTCAACATCCATCGTATTCCGAACAGATACAAGATATTAAATCAATCTTATCGAAAATAACAACAGAAAATCTGAACAAACTTTTAGAACGATTTAATTTACAATGCATCGCTTACGAACGTTTACAAACATCTGGACGTATTAATTTCATATTTAACTTAAAAACACAATCAAAAACTTCTACTTACACAGAATTCATATTAAAAGTATCAAATCCTCATCGATATTGGAAAGAATTACGTATTAAAAATGAAGTTTATACAATGCAATATTTAATTCAACATACAACAATTCCAATACCAAAAATAATTGATTATTCAATTGATTCAAAAACAAGTATTTTATCATGTGAATATATATTAATGGAAAAAATTCATGGAGACACTTTAGAATCTGTTATGAAAAATATGTCTGATCAAACTTTACTTAAAATAGGAATAGAAACATGCCATTATATTAAACAATTACGTCAAATAAAATTATCACAAATGAATAAAATTGGTTCTTTCTATACTAAAGAAATGTTTCTTGGTGGAACAATTGAAGATGGTCCGACTTTAGGACCATTTTCTACTGTAAAAGAATATATTATCGAACATTTACAATGGTCAATACAACGAATTCAAACAGATGAACAATTATTACAAAGTGCAGGTGAACATCTAATATTATCATTGCAAAAAATAATTGATCATGCTAGAACAGATGTTAATTTATCGTCGGTAGAAATACAATTGCATCTTACTCACACAGATTTAAATTCATCAAATATTTTAGTTAATGAAAATACTGCAGAAATTTTATCAATACTCGATTGGGAATCTTGTGCGATGACATTCATTAATAATGATCTTGAGTTTTATTCTCGTTGGTTTGAAAACGATCAAGAAGAAAAACAGTTTAAATTACTTATTCAACAACAACAAAATTATCATGAATTACTCAATGATATATATAATATGCAAAATATAAAATATTACTTGGATATAGTGTATTCAGCCATGTATGCCACATTCTATTGTTGTACATGGTTTGAAGATGAACAAACTGTATCCGAACATATTCATCATTTTTTAAAAGAAACAGAAGATGCTATACTTATATTTAACAAGAATATTTTAGGAGAAATGTAATAAGATGAATATTTATATTTTCGTAAATAAAACAAAATACATTTAGAAAAAATCAACTGTAATTTTTTTCTAGGTAGTATTCGACTGATAAAAAAATAAAAGTTCAAAGTGTATAATATTGAGTATATTTTTGACTGAAAAACTATCAGTCCTGTTTGATTTACATAAATTTGGGGTTTCTATGAAATTAATTAAAAACATATTTTTATTTTGTTCAATTGCTCTGTTCATCCAGACGTTATGCATGTCATATAGAATGATGTAATTCCATAACATGTTAATCCAGCACAACATGTACCAGCCGCGGCCCATCCAGTCCCATAACATACAAGGTTCACTGTTAGACAGACAGCTTTCATAGGAAAAAAAAAAAACAAATACATTAGAAAAATATTTTAAAACTATAAAAATTAGTTGAGAGTCACCATCAAATTAAAAATAATGGAAATATATTATACTAAGAAAGGATAAGAATGTGGATGTCGATATTCTATTTCATCTATACTGACAAAGTTGTCTACAGATGATTTAAGAGCTCAAATAAAAACTTTCTCTCAGTTCATTTGAGGAAATGAATGTAACATAACAAATGATAGGAAGACCCGGTTTTCCATCCGTTAAAATCGTACGTTTTTAAGTTCTTTGCTATACCTACGTTCAATCGTCTGTCTATCACTATGAGGTTTTGTGAATCACATATCTCTACGTTGGAACATATCGCATGAATAGAAATTTCAATACTAAATCTTTCCATATATTTAGCTTCTATCTCATTGGAAAACGAAACCATGTGAAATTTCATAGATGAGTTGATTTATGTCTCACCTGTAGTTGTAATTGTAGTGCTTTGCTGAGTTGTAGATAAACTTGTTGTTATTTGTTGAATTGTAGTTGCACTTGTTGTAGTTTGCTGAGTTGTAGATAAGCTTGTTGTAATCTGTTGCATTGTAGTTGCAACTGTTGTGCTTTGCTGAGTGGTTGATAAAGTTGTTGTAATCTGTTGAATCGCAGGTACATTTGTTATGTTTTGTTGAGTTGTAGATGGACTTGTTGTGATAGTTCTAGATGGTATTTGGTAAAAATATACTAATGTATTGTCAGTTGACACTATTGCAAATGTATTTGAATAGTTGGTGTAGAAAATGCAAGATAAAGAATTTATGAAACAATTTATTGCTATAAAATTTAAATTTTGACTTCTAGCAGCACAAAGACATTGAAGACATGTGCTATTGAAAATTGTTACAGAAGAAGTTGAGTTTATTGGCATTGGAATATACGATGCGTTAACTATCGATCCAATTAATATAGACTCACCCGTGGAACAACAAAGAAAGAAAAATGTTACCCAAAGCATAATGACGTGTGTTAATAGTAGGAAACTCACAGAATGATAATGTAAGCAATATTCTCTTTTATAATAACATATTTTTTCAAGATTGAGAAAATTCAAAGATAAGTGGAACATCATATTAAAAATAGCTCACGGCAGTTTTACTCATTAATTGTCTTTCTTATTTTAAAACGTTCTTAAAATATATTCCTGACAAATAAAAAAAGGAACTTTTTTTCCTTAGTTAACTGTTAAAATTATTCATTGAAAGCTATTTTCAAGGTTTGAATATATAAAAGGTTTTACGGTGCTTCGTCTCAATGATAAGTTTCTTTAAATCGAACAAATATATAACATTCTCTTATTATCAAAATTCATGACAATATTCTTTTTGAGACAATTCAACGTCATATAAACGATAATAGAATCTTACAAAAATTGAATTTGATTGAAGCATAAAATTTTTACAAGAATATTTTTTCATCGATTGACGCAACAATTATAGAAACAGAAAAATGTTTAATTGAACTTTCTGTTTTATGAAGTTTTCAGAGATAGAATAACTATTCTCAACTTGCCAGCATAGTTTATTAGGATATGTAAACGATATTTTCATTGAAATGAAATAAGTATATATTGAGTTTTTCCAGATGTTATTAAAATAAAACAGTTTGTAAATACTAGACATCGATTGTAAAACAATACTTATCTTATTGAAACATTGAGAATTAATCGTGCTGAATACGGTTATGAAATTGTTAAGGAAAAGCTCAAGGATAGTGATGTTTCTAAATTTTACGTAAAAATCAGCATAAAATTGATCAAATAGGAAGATAAAAGAGATGTTTTGATGTTATCTGCAAAGTCATCACATTCAGTAATTATGATAGATATTAAGAATGCCAACTTTCTAAATCTATGTACCATTAGGCTACAAATTGTATTTGATTACAATGAAAGAAAACAAGGCAAAATAATTACTACTTCGTACAACAATAGCTAATAACTATCTGACTTATAAAGAAAAATATGATCGATATTTAATAAATATTCCGGAAAAAAAAAGATTCAATTTTTTCTCTAAGGATATAATACGAATTATATTCATCATTGTTTTTAAATATCATTAGATAAGTTTATAATGTGAGTCATACAATCAATCTCAATTATATAGGGATTCTAAAGCTTTGCATCCTACAAGTTTTATCAAAAAGTAAGTATTTATACAATTGAATCACTTATTAGAAAATAATTCAAGATATTCAATTGCTTTTGTTCAGTTTATAGACTTTACTAAACTATTTCTAACATAAAAAGAAGTTCATGCATTTGGTAAAATAATGAAAAGTTATATAGACTATCTTCGGGAGATGTTGCAACGAGGACAATTAGTACCTTTTAGGAAAACCTAAGATTATTGCAAGTATTCACCCGTTGGGTATAATTGTGGATGTCATTCAAGTAATCCATATGTATATACACTCTCACGAAAAATCACTTCCAATCAAACAACAAGCAATTATAAGTGATTCTTTCATAACTATTTCTAGATTTTTCATTGAATTCAATTTTAGAGATTTCTATAAATGTATTGGTAGTTTCTTGATATGTGTTTGTCTACTGTTAACCAC
>CAJNOI010000223.1:12702-47589 GCA_905250115.1 Adineta steineri
ACTTGAATGAGATTAAAAAATGATTAATATATTTGAGATGTGGTTAAATAATACAATAGATAATATTATGAAAAAAATAATGCACTTTTTTTAGAGTTTCATCCGGTAGATTCCGTCTTCATCTACCAAAATTTATCGCTACTTCCACTTTGACCTTGGTTCGTATTACCATCGAAGACACCTGAGTCCATTCTTGAATTGATTTCATTGTTAACATATTGGTTAACGCCAGTTTCCATAATACGACCAATTTCACCTATAATATGACAAGATATTGAATTCTGTGTTTCTTCCTTTCTCAAGCACTTTTAGAATTCAACAAAACACTTACCATTTTTATCTGGTATAAAATCATCTACGACACGATCGGCTGTATTGTCCATAAATCCACCTTCAAGATCTTTAATTAAACCGGCCATTTCTGTTTATCTCACGATGTATTGAATATACTTGTATGCAAATTGTTTCACTAGTAACCGTTACTGTTGTCGTTTTCTTCTTTCTGTTATTCTAAAATCATCGTATAAGTGCGCAGGTATATAAATAGAAGGAAAAAAGAAAAAGATTGTACTTTTCTTTTTCTTTTTTTAATCATACAAACGGCAGACTAAAAGGACGTTAGTAGTAAAGTGCATTCGTGTCACGACTTCCCTCGATTGAAAAGGCGGAGATGATTAAAATTAAAATGCGTTTCTTTGCTTGCAAAAGTTGATAAATTCTTGTCTCGAGAAAATTTAAACAAAATGATTAGGAGAAAAACAATTCATAAAGCTTATTTTTAATGTTGAATTGAATTGCGTATGAAAACTCAACTGATTCTTTGCTAACTGTTGGTATTGATTAGTAGTGCTTTAAGGCACAGAAATTTCAATTTACTATAAATACTTTCTTAGTGCTCGTTTTTTTCATGCTTCTAAATCAGTGATTCACATATCTCAGTACTTCAGTATTATATAAGTGTGTATGCATATAACTGACGAAAGAAATAAAAGTATTACCTACACCAACCGTTTGTTAATATTTCTTTCAAAGCCTTTTCGATCTATGTATTTTCTATAATCTCTGGTAATTTATACTTTCGTAGTATTTCATTTCGTTCGAAAGCGATCCATTGAACTTATCAATTTTTATTCGAATGACATTATAAAGTTAACAACGTCATCATATTATTTTTGGCTTGAGCTAGCATTCACACGTGAAAAGTGAAAAAATAGCTAATTTTTTTTTAAAGTTATTTCTTTTACTAGCTAAATATTTCTACATAGTTTGCTCAGCTGAGTAGTGAGAGCAATTGATAAGAATTCTGTTTTCATTTCCTCAGATTTTTTATGGTAATCGTTTTAGCAAGACAATTGTTCATCTTGTTTTTAATTGTCGTATTCGTTACTCTTCGAAATAATACTTCAATTAGTCTCAAAAAATGTATTGGAAAAAACAAAAAATACACGGAAAAATATAAATGGGGTCAGACAAAAAATTATAATAAACAGAGTTTCATATATTCATTTCTGTTTTTTGACTATTGTTATTAGTCTTCTTCTCGTCGTTGGTGATGATGACGATGATGTTCAGGACGTGGTTCCTCATTACCATTACCCCATTGTTGTTGCTGTCCTTGACCACCACCATAGTTCTGTTGATCATTGTCACCGCCCCATTGTCGTTGCTGACCTTGGCCGCCACTATAATTCTGTTGATCATTGCCATCGCCCCATTGCTGTTGTTGTCCTTGACCGCCACCATAATTCTGTTGATCATAACCTCTTGATCCTTGATTTCCATAATTTTGTCCATCATATCCCTGATTATTATCATTAAATTGGTCTTGTTGATAGTTGCCACTATTATTTCCACCATATCCTTGATTTTGTCCTTGAGAGCCATTGGGATTAAACACACCTCCAGATCCGTATTTCTCATCCGCTAATTGCTGAGCTTGCTGTATTGCCATACGTTTCGCTTTTTCTCTATCCAAATAATCCAAACCTTTTGTTTCAAATAATTTATCAACTTCAGCAGCAGCTAAACCAGCTAATATTTCTTTCATCATAGGATGAGATACTTGTTCACCTGAATTTCGAATACGGTCTTCATATGCTTTGATAGCTAGAAGTATAGAAACAGAAATGTTTTATGAAATTCTTTGAATATAATTAAGTTAATAAGACGTTGCAACTACGCATTTAAAAAAACGATTGAAATTCTACTATTGCGTCTATACTAAGCTGTTCTAAGAAGGCTTTGTGAATCGATATGAAGAGAAAAAAAATTATATAAACCTGCAAAACCAGCTGCACCAGCTATAGCTTCATGTGTAAATGATCCTTGATTTTGTTGTTGATCATCGTAAGAGTTATCTTGATTACCACCGTATACTTGATTATGTGCATTCTTCGCTTGATCATGATTGAAAAGATTTTTAAAGAAATCCATATCTGTATATGTTAAACTAGTACGTTTACGTTTAATATATGTTCTACGTTGAAATAATATGTTAATGTAGGTAGCAAATAAAAGAAAGAAGTATTTATATTAAAAAAAATAAGAACGCACCAGAGTGAATCACCCTATAACTATTGCCGTTTCTTTTCTTCGTAGTTAACGAGAGGTCTCGTTAAAAAAAATAAAGAAATAATAAGGAGCCGAAAAAGAAATGTTTTTCTTCGTTATTCATCGATCAACTAAGAGTAAAAATAGAAAAAGGCATAAGCAATATTTTAAAAAATTGTTTTTTTCTATTTGGTGTAGAACTGTTTGTTCAAGGACAACAACTATTTTGAGGGTGTAGATGTATGAATATAAGAGAATTAATCATTGTAGATTATTCACACCCTCAAGATGGCACCATAGAATTTTTGAAAAATATTTGCCATTTCATCGTCACCTTCGTACTTTAAAAGTGCAAGCCTCTGCAAGTTTATATTTCTTGTATTACAGAACAAAAATTAACAGAGGGAATCGAAAAAAATTGAACTTTTCATTATGTCTGGACCATCCGTTATTTTATAATTGATTTTTAGAAATAAAAAAAATATTGGCTTGAGGGTATGGGTGTGGGCGTATCATATATACGACACCTACATTTAAATATTTATTATTACATAATCAACATCAATTATTTAGAATTGTTAACAATAGATTATAATAGTTAAAAAGGGTGTAGATATGATGTTGGACGAGTGTCGAAACAAATAGAAACCTCAATAAATTGAACAAATAAATCTGATATTAATTAAATTGTTTTTTGGTTCAAGAAATTCTTTGTTTAGAAGAAAAATACGAAAGAATTTCTGTGTAAAGATTACTTTTATTTCATGATCAGGAGATGTGTGAGGAGAAGCTTTTAGTGCTTTTCCATCAACAACAGACGCAACAAATCTTATCTCAGCAAATAGAAATAACTTTAACTGATGTCAATACATTCATGTTCGCTAATACTTTTTCAAATAAACTTATTCTCAGAAATAGGAAAAAAAACATAATCAAAAATTGTTACATTATTTTTGATCTCATCTCTTCTTGTTTTTTATTTGTCTTCTTCTTTTGAAAAATTGTCACGTAGGATAAAAAACTCTCAAATACCTTCTTATCTTTATTCAATAGTTTTAAAAACAGATGGAATACATTAAGAAATATTTTTTCTGGAAAACAATCATTTTGCTTCAGTATCATTCAAGAAAAGATTAATGAAGTTTATGGTTAGTTACAAAAGCAATGAATATTCGTTAGAGAATTCTATATGAATTGATTTGTTTCTTTTTTAATATTTTGTCGAAGTGAATGAATAAAAACTGTATTGGACAATTTATTTTTCCAAAAACAAAATCGTAAGTATTTGATCTACTTTATTCGAAATACATCTATCATTTTGCGTCTCTATTTGACTCGAAAAAAAGATTAATTTTAATTCTCGTTGCTACTCTTATTTTAATAACTATTATACCTTGATATTTCACAAAATAGTAACATTTTGGTGAGAAACCTGTAATCAAAAGACCATAGTCTATGCATACACGTGCTATTTTAATGACTACCGGTGACATTTGCCAGTGTACTATTGACAGGAACAAAAATATATTCTGAATAGAATTCCTTTTTTATTTCGTAGAACATAATTAGTAATATCTATTATTGTGATATGAAAAGCATTTAATCGATCAGTTTTTCGCCTGTATAACGATTATACTTTCAACGAAAAACATCATTTTTTACATTTTACATATCACAATAATGTATATTTTCTTACAAACAAAAAAAATGACTTTATTGACATTGTTGAAGAACTTGATCGAGTGCATTCTTAATCAATTCCAATGGATATGAACCTTCGATTGGTTGAGCGATGTAACTAAACTTCATCGTTCCATCTATCACATAAAATCGAATTGGCCATGGATTATATACTTGACTAAATGGATTATTTCGAGATACAGGATCTATTAGTAATGGTAGACGATATTCTGTTGCTTGAATAAAATCATTTGCTATATTAATTCGATCAACATCTGTTTTCGGTTGTACATAACATATTCGACTACCTATTGGCCTATTATACAAACAAGTATTCATCTCGAGAGAAAATATCTTCCTTCTTAACTTACCATTCGTCAGCGGCATGCGCTTCTTCTATATAAATAGTTATCATATCTGCACGATCTTGGTACATATCCATTAGCTGATTTAGTTGTGGTACAAGACCACGGAATGGTGGTCATGTATATGAGCCAGCAATGATTAATAATGGTCGATTTGAATGACAATAAGATAATAATGAAACAAATTTATTATTTAGATCTAATAATTCAATATCAATAGCATGACAACCAATTTCAAGATTTCCTTTTCGTGCACGATTATGTCGAACATAGAGTGATAAATTATGAAATTCATCATTATTATATAATTGATGAGCACTTCGTAATATACTAAACAAATAAAAATCTATCGTTCAAAATCAATCCGATAACAAGAATAAAATGTAATAGTTACCGCAAACCATGTTGAATTTCATCTTCTGTAGCATCTTGACCAATAGTCTCTTTAATAAGTTCTGTTTGTAAATGAGCAATAATATCCATCCAATCAATATCATTTCGATCTTCAATACTTGACAATAACTGTTGAGTTTCTGGACTAAGTCTTAGTTGTTCTTCTTTAATAAGTAAATTTTTAAGTACATCATGTTCTAATATTCGATATACTCGTAATTGATGTTGAATAGTTGATTGTCATTGATCATTTGAAACTTCTTCGTCACTATCATTATCATCGTCATGATCTTCATTATCAACAGTTATAGGAAGTATGATATTTTTCAAATTTGGAACATCATTGGATATTGAATATTCGCTGATTTTACGATATAAATTTGAAAGAACAGTTTGTGCTTGTAAAACAGCGTTTTGTAATTCGACAGGTGATAAATTACTAGTATCGTTCAAATCTTTAAACTCAAATTTGAGAACTGTTTTAATAGCTTCAGCACCATCATTTGGTAAGTAAGTAAAATCTTGTCGACCACTAGTAAAATGATACATTCCACCACGTAAACGAAGTACCATATGAATTGTAGATTCTTTCTGTATATTATAGTCCAATAGAGTTCTACCATCTTCTAGTTGTTTTCCAGCAAATATCAAACGCTGAAGATCAGGAGTAATACCTTCCATATCTTGTATCAATTCTTTGACAGTAGTCATAGGCATTTCTGAATGCACTTCTAAAGTAATCATTTTACCTGTAAGAGTTCTCACAAATATTTGAAAAATAGGTATTGAATCAGCAGTTACAATCTGCAAGAAAGAACAAAGTTATGTAAAGCTAGAGGGAAAAAAACATTTTAATTTACCTTTGCTTTGATAAGTTTGGCCATGATGATAGAATTCTCTTGATACAATTGTGATGAAAGAATTGTATCATCAAATTTGAGTATTTTACCTTCATTCCAATTTTCTTCACTCGGTCGTGTATTTTGATTTATCGTTAATGATTTTAGTTCTATATCTGTAATTCCTGATCGTTTTTTCAGATGCATTGTGATCTTGTCCATTTTATCCAAGAGAAGAACTGGTAGTATCAATTGCTGAGATAATAAACTTTCATGATTTCCCCTCCAGAGAGTTACATCACCATATGTAATAAATTGAGAACCATCTTGAAATTCAGATACGGTTGATTTCAGTTCGCAATCACTCATAGGCACGATATTGTTTTGATTCATCTTTCCAAATTTGACCCACTGTTGTAAATATTTTGGTATATATTCTTTCTTGTATTTTCTGAAGATTGTGCTGAGCTGCTCATGATCCATATATTTGTGGACTGTGGAATTTCCATATGGATCAACAAATGTTAATGATCGTGATTTCAATTCCTTGTCAATTTTCCGTTGATCATCAAGAAATTTTGAAATCTCAATCATTTGATTTTGAACTGCTTGTATATGAAGAATTAAATCTTCATAAACAAATGAAGTTATCCCTGTGGGATTAACAGTAGCAGTTAATGAGTTCGACATCTAGAACCAACAATTAAATATGATTGCTGATAACATGTAGATATTATAAAATAAGTTATCGATTTCAACTTTGATTCGACATGAATCATCCGACTGCTTTCACAGCTTATGATTACTCACTGTCATAAATAGCTAAGCAAAAATTACCTCAAGCCAAATTACAGCAACTTTCGATGGATTATGTGACTATGAAACTTCATACTTATCTATGCTGAAAGTTAGGAGAAAATCAAAGAAGAGAAATATTAAATCCTACCGTTGCTTAATGTCGTTCGTGTTTTAAATAAATGACGAAAGTAAGTGCTTGCATCGACATACGCAATAACATCGTCACCGTGTGTAATATTCCAACGAAAGAATGAGTATATATGAGGTAATTTTTTTTTCTATGCTTTCTGTGTATGACTCATTCGATACACACAAAAAATATATTTTGGTATTTTTAAACGGTAGAAAAGAATGTATTATGTTTACTCGGAAATTTTTTTTGTTGAAGTAGAAAAAATTGTAAAAAGCTTTGTGCATCATACTTCACGTTTTTTTCAAAAGTACAGCACAAATTACATGTAATTCTATCGTTAAGCGGACAGTCTTTGGTTGTGAGTAACTTTTGACAGGAACAAGATAGCATAGAAAAGGAGCCGCATCGTCACATAGTGCGGTATCCACTCATTGTTTACATGATATTTGTTATTCTAGGTCATCTTTCAGAGCAGTTCCTAACTATCAGAGTATATCTGTGAAGAGTATGAGTTTAATCTTTTTGTTAGATCAGGTATGTGTATAAAAAATTGTATTTGTGCAACATTCTACAATAAAATGCATGTTCTATTACGCTATTTTAGATTTAGTGGAGACACGTTCGATTATCTGTTCAACTTTGATTATGGTAGGATGAGTAGGATATAGTGCATGACGAAAGATAGTAATTGCTTTTTCAAGATATGAAAGTGCTTGTTGCCATTGATCTTGACTCTCGTAAACGAGACCCAAATTGTAATGTGTCATTGCAATGTCAGGATGTTGAGGAGGAAGACATTTTTCCTTAATTTTTAATGATATATTTAAATGTTCGAATGCAAGATCGTACTGTTCGAGAATATAGTGCGTGAGACCAATGTTATTGTGCAGATCACCCATTTGAGGATGATTGGTAGGAAGATGCTTCTGATAAATAATTAACGCTTTTTGCAGACAATCAAGTGCTTCCAACTTTCTGTCATATATTTGATAAATGCCAGCCATATTACTTAAACATTGCCCTATATTTGGATGATCTTCGCCTAATGTTTCTCTCCAGATGTTGAATGCTTTCACGAACGATTCAAGCGCCTGCTCATAATCACCCATTTTTGCGGCAACAGCAGCAATACTGTTATGACTAGTACCAATTCTTGAATCGACTGGACTCAATGTACGTATCATTGTCTCGAGTGCTTTGTGATGCCAACTGAGACTTGTCTCATAATCACCTTTATCATCAAATAAATTACCGAGATTATGGTAACATGCGCCAATATCTTCGTGATCAGATGGTATTTCTTTGAGTAGACGACGATAATATTTCTCTGCATCATCGTATTTACCCATTCTCGTCAGTATTATACCTACTGAAAGAAGAGTTGTTTCTCCATTACCATATTCATCCTTCATGTGATCAAAAACGGCTTGTAGATCAGGATCACTATTGCTGCATAATGCCAATCGAAGGATCCAAATTCCACGATCATTATGCTCGATGCTGATTAGACGAAAAACGGATCCTAACATCAACAACACTTCATCTTCACCAGGAAAATAACTAAGCGAGGTGATATTAGCGAATGGTCTAGCACCCTCAGATCGAGGATCGATATCGATTTCAAATAAGACTCGCTGGATATTATTTGATACAGTTGAAGAGTACAGAAAAGAAAGAGCCAATCGACGATCAATACTAGTCGAGAGAAACGAATTCATTGAAATTAATTGTCCAACTGAATCCTCAAGTACCTCCACTTCTTCATTTGACATAAGTTGACCTCGAAAAACACGCATAGATGATGAGCATCGATGCTCTTCGAGTTGTTTTTCAATGTCACGAATAAAGAAACGAAAGATAAACAACGAGTCAATATTCTGCACACGAAGAGCCTTGTTCAATTGTCTATATAAGAATGATTCACGTGTATACCACCACAAAGCTCGATCAGGTGAATAGTTTTCTTGAAACTCATGGAGGATAGCCAGTTCGGCTTTATTATCTTTGAACTGCTTTTCCGACAATGAAATAAGTTCATCCTTGTCGGTTGGAATTGCTTTCATTCGGAGCAGACAGTCAATAAGTAATTGTGAATGTACGAACTGACCATTGAGTCCAGTAGTCGACTGTTCAGAAGTAGAGCTCATGTTGAAGATATTGAAGACAAGTGGTTCATCAACTTTCTTAATACCTCGTCGACTGTGATCCATTCGAATTTGTGCAATGAGGACATCGAGCTCTTTGATTACACCTTTTATCTACAATACATGATCTCCAGTTTTAAAAAATGTGAAGACTCGAACAAAAGAATTTGTTTACTTTGACATAATCTTTGGTCCATTCTTCTTTTGCTTCTTGGTTCGTGTCATACAAGTAGATTGAAGATACTTGTTGTAGTTGGTGAATACGTGGAACAATTTCTTGACCTAGATTGTCACTTACAATTAAAACAACTCGATGATCGACAGGCACAAATCGAATATAAAGCTCGCATTTATTAATATCGTCGAATGTCTGAGGATTTCTAATGCATTTTCTAAGTTGCTGTTGAGCATCAATATTCATCTTTAAGTTATTGACATTAGCATCGAGCCAAACCAAAAAGAAATCGTCAAGATTCTTCTCTTCTGATGTCATTGTTGAAACAATTTTGTTTTCCTACTAGTGACTATATGATGGTTGTTATAAACTCGGAATGAGAATAAAATTCGCATGCAATCATACTAGAAGCTTCTCTTCTAATTTTTTTTCTTTCTCCAATGCAATGACACTTGTAAATAATAGAAAAATAAAAAAAGTTCTGTTGTCACGGCTTCTGTATGACGGCAAAACGATGACGCACATAAAATTATGAAGAAAAGAAATATCGGTTAAGTTTTCTCCTTGAAAACAGTTTACAACGAGCGTCAAAATTGTAGATGGCAACTAAATAAAAGCGTGGAGGTGCGCATTCGGCTCATTAATATTTCTTTTAGCTAATCTCATGAAATCATATATCATTGAATGAAAGAAAATCAATATATTAAAACAATTAAATCATAATTTTTCAGAAAAATATAATCCCACCAGTCGATTGTTGTACCATATACAATAGGTAATATTTTTTAATTTCAAGATTTTTGTGTTCATTCTTCATACAACATATTATGCAAATTCATCATATATATCTTTAGAAAGCAACAACTGGATATGGTATTTTAATACTTTAAAAGAATATCTCTTAAACTTGACGTTCAATCCGAACTAGCAAGCTTGTTTACTCAAATGAAATTCTATGCAGTATATTTCGTATTATTAAAAAGGCTTCAGTTCCGAAAATAGTGTACTAGAAATAATCTCAAAAGCAATTAATAAATTCATATTTTATGAATAATATTATAAATTTTTTGAAATAAAACAGTGCTTGTATAACTATTAAAGACGCTTTTGGTTTTTGTGTGTAAACAATTGTATGTTGTCAACGACTCAGTTTCAAGTATACTACACAAGAATTTAATTAAATTGGTCTTTTCGATCTATAAACTCATTTTTATTAGTCCTTTTTACTTTGATTCGATTAAATTCAGCTCTAGGTCTTTATTGTATTATTATGTTGATGTATGACACCGTCGCTAGCGCATCTTATTCTACTATCTATTTTAAGACAGAAGAAATGATATTACCATTAGTTAAAAGCAGAAAATTTTAATATTCATTTTCTTTCAATCCTTCGACTCCCGGCGACGTAAAAAGACATCCGAGTGTATTTATTAGATGAACATCTCAGTAGTGTATTTTTTAACAGTCTAAAAGAGTTTCATATCGTTTTCTTAGTAGTGTGTCGTGTAAGACTCATACCGTATCGCTTAATAAGGACAAAAAACTTTTGTCAACGGTAAATACATATACCAATACAGTCTTTATCCAATAAAGACATTTCTACACATATATGTGTCGCCGGAAGCTAAAGGATTATATAAAATGAACATGAATCGGTAAAGTAAAAAAAAGTGTGCAGATGAAAGTTTTATCAAAGTCAGATTCTTGTAATAATAAATTATATTACAGCTTTTATATGTAATTATTTTATTTTCTTCGAAACTGTTATATTTGCGGAAAAAAATGGCGAACAACACATCATCGTCGTCAATGATCAGCTTTGAAACACCTCTAACGCGTACTATCAAACTGGTATTGTTCTCAGTTTTATTGGGACCATCACTTCTGTGTTCACTTCATGTAATCACGTGTTTTTTTTATGAACATAAGCTACGTCGCCGTGCCAATCATGTAATGATCGCTATTATTTTAATTGATTTAGGTGAACTAATGTGTGATCTTGTTCCCATTTCGCTCAACTATTTTTATACAGGACATGTTTATAATTTATCGATTTGTCTCTATTGGGTTACAGGAAATTATACGTTGCAAGGTATTTCAAGTTGGTTAATGGCATGGGCATCTATCGATCGGTATCTTCTAATATTTTTTTATCGTTTGCGAAGTACGTTTCTTAGACATGATATTCAGATCATAGGTGTGTGTGTTTTTGTTATTGTTTGGTATATCACTCTTACTTTCACTCATCCATGCAGTGAAGATTGGTTTGATGGTACTCAATTTCTATGTGGTGGACCATGCTTTAATAATGATACTGTTATAGTTACTATCGATTGGATTCTTATTGTACTCTTGCCAACATTATTGATCGTTATATTCAATTTACTTCTTCTCGGAAGAGTCATCTTCCAAAAATGTCGACGACGACTTGGTGTTGACAGAAGATCATTTGTGTGGCGTAAAAATCGAAAGTTGATTATTCAACTTCTTGCAATCGTTTTCATCTATTTGATTACACAACTTCCTTTATCTATTTTCTCACTTATACGTCTCTTTGGTCCTACTGATTTTCTCATTGCTATTTCACTTATTTGGCTTTTCTATACACCATATCTTATTTATATTATCACACCTTTTGCTTATATAGCAACAACAAAAGAGTGCCAAAAGCGAGTCTGTCGTTGTCGAAATTATATTCACCCATTAGCATTGACAGGTGACCATCGATTGAAACAACGTACTACAGCAGTTTAGTTAAACAAGGGTTTAATCATACCCACACCTTTAAGTTTTGCGTTAAACTGCTGAATATTCATCATAGTTACACTTGTCTTTTATCAAAAAAAAAAATGTATTTATGATTGAAATTGTCTTCTCAATCGTTCAAAGAATTGCTTGAATAGTTTTGTGTATGTCTCTGATGGTAATATAAAAATAGCAAAAATGACGATCGATGGAATAAATGGTAGAAAATAACCGATCAAGTATAACCAAGAATCGCCAGTCGATTTCATACATTTGAAAGTAAATGACATAACAAGACGAGGAAACGTACAAATAACTAAAATACAAGAACTTATTAATAATTGTTTATGTCGATTCAATTCCTGAAAAAAATGTTGTCTATAAGTGTGATTTTTCTGTGCAGTAAACCGTTGCTGAGCTATTAGAACGATCATAAGCCAAATAGATATCAGATTAGAGGCGAACGGAATAATTAGATGGAAAATATTTATAATTCGATTATAGAGTTTGAAAGTTGGCGAATATTCAACAATACACCAAATACGTTGTTCTCCTTTATCTTCTATGACTTGACGATGAATTGGATCGTGAACAGCAGTACCAATAATGAATATATAAATAAGACAAACAGTCCATTTGGCAGTATACCTACTTTTCAATTTGTTAAATGTAAGTCCCTTCCAGGTTATCAGAGCTCTTTCTATAGCCACACAAGCATAGAGCCAATCGACAATATTCGGTAAAAATTTCAGAGAGAAATCAACGGATATGCAGTTAATATAAATGACAGACTGATTAGTAATCAAGGCCATTTGCGATAAGACGAGTAGCATGAATTTTAATAGAAACACAACCATTGTAAGAATAGAAGTGATTGAAGCAGTAAAAAGATAAATATCACAACCAAATTGAAAATTTTTTGGTTGAAATACAATAATTGATAAACTTGAACTTATTATTCCTACTATAAACATAATTATCGTAATAGCAAAGCTAATTTTTAGTAGTAGAGGTTGACGAAAAAATGTCAAATACGAATGAATATGATAACTAAGAATAGAATCTAGAGAAGAATCAAATCCCGTATTGCTTAATTGACAATAGGTTCCATAAGAACATTCATCACAAACACATATGGATGTTGTCGGACACGATGGATGATCTTGAAAACATTGACCATTATTCTTACAATAATTCACACCTTGACAATTGTATGTCATATTATGTTCAAAATCAAAACAAATAGCATAATGATCAAGATTACATAAACACATATATTCTTCATCATAAAAACATTTTGATGTTGTATTTACCTGACATGGTAGATGATAATATTTAATACGTTGAAGTCGATGATAATCTAGAATAGTTTGATTGAATAATACTTGAATGGGTAGACAGCGATGAGAGAGAAGGACTTGCGTTGTAATAATCCTTGATGGTAAATATTTCTCTTGAAGTACAGTAAGATAATAATTTTTTGCGAATTCAATGAAAAGAATATGAAATGGCATCGAACGATATAATGTCACAGAATTTTCATTGTAACGAGGTTTTATAAAGACTGTTGTACGAATATGAAAATCATCTTCTATTGTGCTAATGAAATGCCCAAAAAATGTTCCTGTAATCAATGTATCATCAAACGATATGTCAATTTTAGTATCAGGAATTTCACATCTCTTTCCAGAATATCTAGTCATGCAGAAACAAGTAAAGTTTTTCTTGGATATTCGATCATCACCAGGTATACACGTTCCACCATGTTTGCATGTATCTAATTGACAAACAGAAGAAGTAAGATAGCATCGTGAACCGAATTGATATAATGAACAAAGACAAATAGATTGATTACCGATTGTACCAATACATTTAGAGTTCTGAGCGCAACTACAATGATAGTTTCTTTCACAGAAATTACCCCACCAACCTTCGAAACATCGACAAAATTCCTCATCTGTATTTTCGTATTTCATACATTCACCATAGTGACCACAATTTAATGCACAATTCGTAGGACTTTTTATTCTTTGTTCTTTAATTATAAGACGAGCAATAAAGTGATTCACTGGTAGAAATTGAAATGGGATGGATAAATGCCAGCTTGTATAATAAGCTAGCTTGTATTTGTTATAAGCATGAATAACAACACTATAATTTTTACTTGAATTCTTTGGTCGAGTTGCGTACGTTAGATATATATGAAATTTGACGCCACAATCTTGTGCAGGTATATAAAGACTATAATCATAAGACTGAATTACGTAGTCATCGTCTATTAACATAATTATCAAATAAAAAGGAGTACGCCAGCTGGGTTCACTCTGTGTATTGAACTGTAATTTCAGACTGACACGTTGATTTTGATATTGGCAACGATCACCATAATACGGAGGTGGACATAAGCAGCGACGTTGTTCAAGTTCTCCAGTGAAGATAACTATCCCTCGATTACAAAACCATGCTCGATGAGTATAATGAAGCAAACTATTCGAAGAAAGTAGTGTGTGTTCTTCATGTGAAATATTTCCGTTTGATTGTGAGTCATCTTGTGTAGAAGATGGAAAGTTCTCAGTGCGAGTCAATCTTAAATAAAGTTTGCTGTTAGAAAAATTGTAGTATACCATGAAATCGTGGTCGTCAAGACTACAAAATATTTTCTCAGCTACATTGTGTGTTAAGTCCCAATTTTCATTGCATATGCTATGAGATATTAGAGGCTTTTTGTGAGCTTCTGCACAGACAATCGGCTCCTCTTCATGGCACCGCTCATCATCAGTTAAATCATCAATCAAAGTAGGATGGCATAATGTTATAGCTTCAATACAACGAAATGTTTTGTTGTAACATCGATAGCGTCTGCCCAAGTCGTCAGGAAACATATTTCGGCAATAGTGTCGTTCATCTGAACCACCTAGACAGTGTATTATCCCATCACCAGCAAGTTCTAGTGGCAAACATCCAATAGACATATTGAATGGTGAGACACAAGGATGATAAAACGGTTTACACAAAGATAATGAACAATTAGCTTCATCCATACCATTGGGACAATTCCAAAAACCGTCACAGCGTGTGTATGGGTTATCACATGGAAAGTGTGATCCACAGTCCGTTTCATCTGTTTGTTGACGATCGCCTATAGTTAAAGGATCCATATCTATACGTCCATCGCATAGCATCGGAAATGGTGGTAACAAATCATACCCTATATCGTGCGCAAGGTTTCTTTCATCTTCACCATCTGGACAATTAGATTCGTCATTGTGTAATAGTAAAGGTGAGATACAAGTACTCTGATCAGAAGAACATCGAAATCGATATGTGTCATTCAGTGAGCATGTGCCATTAAACTCTTCATCACTATTATCAAAACAATTTTTAACACCGTCTAATAAACGATGTTTTGATATACATTTAGGTGAGTGAGGGCATTGAAAAAGGCCTGTGCAATTGGATACAATCGTTGTCGCACATCGTCGAAATATCAAATAGATATCTTCAATTAGTATGCCCCATTGCAACACACGGTCATGGCGCAGATCTGACTTGAATTCGGAATAGTAACGGCAGGTGTAACCGTTGTAATGCACTGTTGCATTTAATATTGAACCGCATAACTGTTCGTCGTAGCATATAAGAAATGGGTTTAGTACAGAACCCATATCATAATATGAAGTTTCATTTATTGCATATATAAAATACACGTGTTCGAAAGCGACAGGATTCAGAGGAAAAACGAATGGAGAGGATGGACAACTTGCATTTTTCAAAATTCTTTGGCAATTACGATTATGATCTATGAAAAGGTAGGATTGTGTGAGACAAGTCATCATAAGGACACACGTATGAGGCAAATGAGAATTTCTGTCATCGGCAAGTAGATTTCGGTTTTCCAGGTTAAATCGACCATTCTTGCAGTCGTTATACAAAGCTTCTAGGATTCCTACGCAATCACCGTCACCACAAGTAAATTCATCTTCATTCGAACAGACATGTTCTTCGCAACGAAAAGCTGGATCACCGTCGCACCATTCATCTTCAAAACTAAGCTTTAAATCTGTCCAATCAGAGCAATCAGGATTTAGTGCATCGTCGTCATCGTAAAAGTCATCTAGTATACACTCACCATTATGACATCGATAATAACCTTCCGCACATTCACTTGCCTCTCGCTCCAAACATTGTTGTGGTTCATCAGCTCCGTCAGCACAATCTCTTTTTCCGTCACAGATTTCACGCCAATCAAGACATAATGAACTCGAACTACGAATACACTGTATATATATGTAACAGGTACCGTTAGTTAAAATATTTTCTTTAGAATCATAACGTTTTCCAATAAAAATGTGTCGCACTAGCTCAGCGAAAGTCAAATCGTTGTCATACAATGTATATTCACACCGAGAGCCAAACCATCCCTTCGTACAGTTGTAGAAAACTAGTGAAGATGATAACTCGTCTAGATCATTTAAGAATATCTGATAACGTTCGGCTATATCGATTGAAGCCGACCATTCAATTAAATTTTCAGCAGATACTAGTTTCGTTTTTAACTGTGCAAATGTAAAGAAATTATGATAATTCGCCACATTAATATGTGACAATATGTCGAAATAATTATCTTTTAGAATTTCTAAACAATAAGGAATTATCTGATGAGTGGGAATAGATATTACATTATAATCGATAATATCATTGAGCACGTAATAATACAAGCATTGCTGTTGCGGGTTGATTTCGTACAGATTAAATTGTGCAATCGTCGTGTGATCGAACATTCTCGAAATAAATAATGTAATGCTCCAAAAAAGTTCTGTTAAACGTCTCATTATACAGATGTTAAATTTGTTGAATTATTCATTTGAATAAAACTTATTGCCATGCTTTTTTTTAGACACTACTTGGCAGAAGTGTACATCATGCACAATAAACGTGTGAAGTTATGTTTGATCATTTTTTTTTCTTTTTCATGACTTTGTTACACTAAAAACCTACCGGGACGTTTTATTAACTCATGTACTATTTATTTAATATTTAATATTGATTTTCATTAGAAAAAAACAATATGATTATATGATATTATAAGCACAAGTACTGTGCCGATAATAAAATGGTACTATCAAAGTTATCATCTAAAGCTTATTGCATTTAATTGATACTATAACTAACAAAGTGCTATACTGATAAAATATATTAAATATAAAAATACATTGATTAGATCCTATGTAAAAAAAATTAGGGAAATAATTAGATGATAGCCGATTGAAAAATGATTAAAAATAAGTGTGGGTGTGCGTGATTATTTACTCGTCACCCTCACTCCGAAACAGTATTGAGCTTGTATGTTGTCTCGAACAGTATATGAATGATAGCCATTGATCAGATTTTGGCATCATCGACGATTATTTTACATTATACTCATTCTGTAAATTTCAAAGCATTTCATGCCATTCTACCATTTTTTTGCGTGTTTAGTGAACGTGCAAATTATTCAACATGAATATAGTTTTTACATGACAAACACCTTCATCCGGTCTGATAAATACTGAGCAAGTTAGGCATAAAAAAACAATATTGATTATTTATGATAACAATTCTTTTCTATTCAATGGCGCAATGCCAAACAACCGATTGGCTTTAAAATGCTTTCGAACGCACAAACTCAAAGTTATATTCAATTTTACAAATTTTTAATTAAATTCAAGTCAACACACTGATTACGAGAATAATTGAGATTTTATGTGAAAGAAACAAATGTATATATAAATACTTGTTGAATAATTGTAAAGAAGCGGAACACAAACAAAAGGAAAAAGACGGTAATAAGGGTGTGGGAGTGAGTAGGGTATTGTAATTTAACATCCATTCCCACACCCACACACACACTACTATTATTGTACTTGTTTGATTCTTTTCCCTTGAAATAACTACTGTATGAAACAGAAATCAACATAATCATTTGATAAACAACGGAATAATAAGTCTATTTTGTTTCTGTTTTTATTGAGACAAGTATTCGTTTTCTCTCCAATAGTTTGTGAATATGGATGTGAGGCGAGAGTAGTGAGTAATGATGTATTATCAACATCCATATCATCACTCATGTCAACTCGCATTCATTTTTGTCGTTCTTTGTATAAATACGAAATTGCACAATCTTGACAAACATAGATGAAATTTTGTCAATAAACACATAAAAACATATATAAAAAAGATAAAAGTTTCAGCGTAGCACACATACTTTGAAAGTTTTATTTTTAATGAGTGATAAAGCTGTCGCATCTCTAATTACATTACCTGCCGATATAATCTGTCGAATTCTTGATAATCTTACTCGACTACAAATTTTATTATCGGTTCGTGATGTATGTACACAGTTGAATACTATTACAGACACTTATTATCCATATCAGGTAAACCTTCATTTTTAATTCGAAATACGATTCCTATCAGTTTTAATATACAAATCATTGTAATTTTTCCCTTCGAATATATTTCGTAGACATTCACTGAACTCAACCATTGTTATAATCCAGTTGTTGATCGTAAACTGAAGCGTCTAGCAAATGCATTGCAAACGAACAAAGTATGGCGATTGATTGATAATTTAATTCATCTTTATCATTTGCTATAGACACTCAAAGTTCTATATCTTACGGGAAATGACATGCGTGCGGAAGATGCTCAGCATTTTGGCAATGCATTGCAATATAATACAGTCAGTCACATTTTCTGCTTATCAACTTTATTTTTAGAATCATTTTCTCATGATAGACACTTACCACTCTTGATATGCAAAAGAATAGAATCGATGCTCAAGGCGCACAGTATCTATCCAATGCATTACAAATTAACAAAGTAACTGACATTTTCTACTTATTAGTCCTATTTCTACAATCATTTTCTTATAATAGACATTGACAACACTCTATCTTCATAGCAACAGTATCGGCGCTGAAGGGGCACAACATCTTGCCAATGGATTACAAAACAACACAGTAATTGATATGTTCTAGTTGTTCGTCACGTTTCTACAATCCTTTTTTTTATGATAGACACTCACAGCTCTATATCTTTCAGCAAATGGAATCGACGTTGAAGGCGCGCAGTACCTTGCCATTGCATTGCAACGTAACACAGTAGGTAATGTTTTTTTATTCATCCATTCGATTGCTATCGCAACCCTCTAATAAAAGACACTCACAACTCTCGATATTTGCAGCAACAGAATTGGTACTAAAGGCATACAGTATTTAGCCAACGCATTACAAACTAATTCAGTAAGTGATATTGTCTAATTAATAATCGTAATTGTACAGCCATTATCTCACAACAGGCACTCACAATGTTAAATCTTAGCTTGAATAAAATCGATGATCAAGGTGCACAGTATCTAGCCAATGCATTGAAAAAGAACAGAGTGAGTGATATTTTGAACTCATCAGTTGTATTTGAAAAAAAAGATCTTTTCGACTAAAGATACTCACAACTTTGCGTCTTTACACAAATAAAATCGCGGATGAAGGTGCTCAACATCTTGCGGATGCATTACAACATAATAAAGTAAATGACATTGTCTATTTCTCACTCATTATTTTGCAATCGTCATTTTCTTTGCAGACACTCACAAGTCTAGATCTTGCGCAAAATGAAATTAGCGATGAAGGTGCTCAACATCTAGCCAGTGCATTACAAAAGAATACAGTAAGTGGGATTTTTCTACTTGTTAACCCGATTTCGGCAATTATCTGTTTCTTTCAGATACTGTCAAGTTTAGACCTTCGTTGGAATTGTATTCGGTCTAAAAAACAAAAATATTTAAAGAAAACATTCAATACTACTTCTCAAAGAGTTCTAGTTGAAGAATAAATCAGAGTATGGGTAATGCGAATAATAGCTTTGATATTCATACCCATCATCTAAAACAAAATGGAATTTTCTTTTTATTATTGTTTTGTTTTACAATTTTAGTACAAAATGATTTTAGATAATATATGTTAGTTTTAAGTTGTTTTGTGACGCTTTTCAATCGTTATCTGATCTATGTATAAAATTCATTGAAATGTTACATTTACGTCGATAAGAAAGATGTATAAGTCTTGGGATAGTGATTGATAAGTTGATATCTAATAGAAATCTAATGGATTTTATTTTATTTGAAAACTAATCTAACGTATATGCGCGTTATTCACATTCAAAGAATAAGTAACAATAAGCATATCAGATATTCAATTAGAGTCATTCACTAGACGAGTGTACCGTAACATTGTTGTCCGAAACAAGGATCTGCTGGATATTTGTTTGGTAAAATAAGAGTTTCAGTGGTTAAAATCAATGTTGTATTATCAGATCCAGGAAATGTAAATTGTATAAACATACCTTCCCAATGTCCCTCTGGTGGAAAATATGATTTAAACGTAAAGTAAACTGTTTCATCAACTTGTGACTATAGAAAAGAATTAAAAAATATACAAAAATTAAAAAAATTAATCCATACAATCTCAATGTTTTCATTTTCTTGCACCCAAGTAACAGGATTAGGAACAACTTTACCAGTAGTTGGATCTAATACTTTCTGCCGAAAATCTCGTCTATACAAAATATTCAACGATATTATTTTATTTTAACCTATTCAATCTACTTTGTTCCGGTAGTTGTTTGAGCTTTAAAGCCTACAGCACTGATCGGATGAGGATGTCCTTCACCAATATCAACCGCAGCAATAATTTCTGCATACGAATCATATATTGTTCGATTCCATGTTACCGATGGTAGTTTTTGTTGCTTTAGAAATAATTCCTCAAAATTAAATTACAAAATAAAGTATTAACTTACATCATACACACTTAAATAAAAACTTATAAGACTTTCATTGTATCCTGTAATAGAATGTCCAACATTTGGAATTCGTCTACGAATTATATATGTATGTTTACAAAATTTTATTTGCATTCTAACGTTTCTTTTACCTGAGAAAAGAACCACCCGTTGCTTTTTGTAGATCATTCCAAAAAAAATCCTAAATATATATCTCACATGTCAATTTATCATCGATAGTTCAAAATAGATAACCTCGCTATCAGGTAAAAAGAATTCATCATCAGCTGCTTGAATTTGATATATTCGGGTATTACGATAACGATCAAAATAAGCTAAATTATACAAAATATTCATTTTTAAGATTATATAAGTTTTTACAATAGGGATCGACAATATCCGCCATCGCTTGAAAGTAAGGATTATCTAAATACATAGTAATATTTTCAATATAATAATCATCAAAATCATATGTCCATCCGGCAAGAGACTGAAGAAAAAAAGATTCATTTTTATCATAGAATAGATTTCTTACATACTCGATAATGAGATTTCATATTCTTAAAAGAAATAAAATTTTATAATTTCTAATAAATAATTTCTTTTTACCTGTCGAATATTTAACATATCCATAACAATTGGTATAGCACCTATAACACGAGTATTGTCTACAGCAGCTGTTGTCCATGCTATTCAAATAGAAATAAAATCGAAATTAATTTATAATCTATACGAAATAAAACTTACTTGTCCATCCACGCTAGAAAATAACCAATGAAAATCAATATAACAAATATGATTAGATGAAAATGATTTACTTTTGATAAACCAGAAATAATAAAATGTTCAGGTACTGGAATTTCTTGTTGACGAAGAAATGCTTGTGTTGCATCCATTCCACGTACGACTGCCTTTAAAATAGCGATAATTTCATTATGTTATTAATTATAAATAATTATTTAAAATGATTTTTCTTACTTTTGTCATCGGCATACGAAGAAGTATATAAGGGTCACTACCATTTGTTTCAATAAATGTTTTCCAAGTCCATGCAATGATTTCATCTTCAGTTCGGGATTTATTTAATGGATCTGCCTTTTTAATTGAGATAAAAAATGAAATAAATCGTTCCTATCCTCTTGAAAATATCAAAATAATACCATAAATTGTATTGGTTGATTAGGGATTTGTCGAAGTTCTATAGCAACACTACCCGTATTTAAAGCAACTTCTGTTGTCCAACTTTCGGTCGGGATTCTAATTCAAATAAACAATATGTTTATTATTATGATAATATTTTCTTACGGATTATTATTACTTCCACCACTGATAAGTAAAAATGCCGTTTGAGAACGTTTGAGTATTTTCGGTACTGTAATAATCATATAATGCCACCAAATTGATCGTGATGAGAATGAAGCTTAAAATAAAATATTTATATTGATTAATATTTATACTCGAATTTTTATTAAGAATACCATTAAACCATTGCTGTGAAGTCATGTTGAGTATATGAATCGTATGTGTTGAATATGGAAAAACTTGAATACGTTTCCAAGTAAAAGCTGGATCAGGTTTATGAACATAATCATCAAGTGGAGTACAATAACTCTTATTTATAATCGAACCAATAATAATGAATAATAATACTATTCGATACATGCTTTTCGAAAAATGAAATTTTGATTATTTATGTAACACAATCGACTTTGAATTGAGTCTTGAAGAGATACTATTATTAATCTTTTTCATTTAAGCTTCAATTACTTTTTTTTTGCAATATATATTTACGATTTCATATTGATAGAAGCTTTATTTTCAAATCATATATCAAATTTCTGTTACATCCATCCTTTATATAGTTCGTTTGATGGTTTGTGCTTTATATAATTTATCGAAGAAAGTGAATATCTTTCAAGCATTGAGGGTGGGTGTGGGTGTGGATCGCTTTAAGGCATGGATATCGCTCATCCACACCCACTTCTTTTTGTTATTAATTTATTCTGGATGCACTTTATTTTTCATTCATCTTCACACCCACACCCTCACATTCATCATCACCCATAAGATCTTTTATAAGATCGAAATGCGTGTGACAATTTTTTGTTGTGACACACCCACACCCCTTAATATGCACAGTCGATTTTAAATTCCAAGTCAAGCCGAAATGACCCTCTCAAGTAGCTTGGACTTATTCTTGTATACTCACTCTCAATGTTTTGACAATCCGACTGAATGGTGTTGCAGAGAAATATTTTCTATCGAGTGTATTTTGTGAATATTCTTATGCGATCAAAAATACAAAAACCAAAAAAATTAAATGGTGAAAACTGAACAGTTTATGCTGATTTGCTCCGCTTGACGGTATGGTTCGTTCAAAATTAAATCGGTTATTCTTATCATATATACGTTTAATATTCATTAATCGCTGTTGATGCGTAGCATAATAAGCCTCCATCCAATTTGGTTCATCTCTATCGATGTAATTAATATATGAATGTTTTGTTGAATCATTGTAGGCAGCTAAATATACCTGATTCAACCAATTCAATTCTTGTACGTTGAGTTGTTGAGAACTGAAAGCCATGAACTGGATACCAAATTTATAATGTCTGTGTGGAAATGCTGTTTTATCCACTGGAATTGTGCTTAAGTAACCATCCATAGGCGTAAATTCCATAGCAAAACCATCATTACGTAATGATAATCGCTCAAGAAATTGATCGAGACTATAATCACTTATCGGTCGATCATAAAATAAATGTTTGCCTTTGAAATAGCTTCCTGAATGTGTCATATTCTCAAGTAACAGTTGCGCATGATTCTCATTCCTATTAACAAAAGTCAGTCAATCCGGTGTAACTATACTCATTTCATATGGAGGAGGTAACGTTGTTAAAAATAAAGATACAATCTTATTGAAGTCTCCTAACTTATTACCAAAACTAGTCATTAAAATCATTACATAAGTACTACGCACGTCCATTATTATATAGATGTTATTATTTGAATTCCATGCTGTCTCATTAAATAATATAGATTGATATCGTCGTATCACTAATTTTGTTGCATTCGTATACCATCTAGCTTGAAACATCGTCACAAGTGACGGAGCTTTAACTAATTGAAGTTTCAATTCTGTGACAATAACAAACAGACCTCCACCAGCACCACGCAATGCCCAATATAATTCTACTTCATGAGTTGCATTTATTGTTAATAATTCGCCTAAAACAAGTGATTGATATACATTTGAGAACGAAATTTAAAAGAACTTCACTTAACTACTCGTCAGACTCACAATATACGTGTTTAATCAAGATACACATTAAACAACTAATGATTGTACGTATCGATCACTTACACAGCGTATACAGATTATTGAAATTAGCTTACGTATTCCCTAAATTCCGGTTCATTTGAAACACGTTGAATTCATCTATTTTCTAAATATTCAAAACCACCTTATACAAAAAAGTAATGTGTAATTGAAAATTCTCGCGAAAATTTGCGTTGAATGATACATGATCAATGTTTCGAAAGAAATGGATTTCACCCGTCAGACCAAAATCTAGATGAAAAAGGTTTTTCCACATGCTCTATTCCATTATCAAAGCCTTCTTGATACATCTCTTATGAATAAAAAATGGATACTTTTTGTATGTAATGATTTTTGTTGGTATTTAAGATAAGCGGCAACACTAAATTATATCTACCCTCTGCGTTAACGGCTTTCAATTCCAAAACATTATCGGATAGTAATCCATGTAATCGAGAAAGAAGCCCTGCACCGCCACCAAGAGCCAGCCCAGTAATTCCCACCCATACAGAAGTTCCACCGTTGATTGTATAACCATCAGATTGATATGTTCTATAATATATTGGACCGTGTCTTGCACCGGCTCCAATTCTAGCAGTTCCATCACTTGCATCAATATTAATGTAATTGATTCCTGCCAAGTTGATGATGATATTGTTGTGCTCCGAACCTAAATTATAGCCCTCATAACTATGAGCCCCACTAGATGGATTTACAGTGTAGTTTAATTTTATGGCACATTTCACCACCTTTTGTATATCATTGCTGTCCGTAACATGGACAACAACAGCAGGCGAATGAGGAATACGACCTCCATTCTGAGCCGAAAGACTTTTGATATCGAAATAACCACATTGATATTGAGAGCTATTCTGATTTGTTGAAGTGTCACATGGATAAACAGTCCGTACGGACAATGGCAATGACGATGAAAGACATGCTTGTAATTCGTTGTTATTTGCTGTTACAAATTCGTGTTCCGCATGGCAAATTGTTATAACAAATATAGTTTGAAAAACATACAGTAACAAAATGAAGGACACGTTCAAACCAAATTTAATCATTATAATCTACAAAAGTAAATCACTTCTAAATTATCTTGAGGATGCGGGTGTGAATATAAGTGTGGATATTGGTTTAGTTTAAACAAACACCCTCACAGATCCTCCCGATCGATAAAGGTCTGTGAGGATCCGCGGATCCAGACTCTGCTTCTCCTCTCCCCTTGGCTTTAACTTTCTTTCTTGAACTTTAAACCTAGGGAAAAACAGCAGACTTCAAGACTTCATGCATGAAGTCTCTGTTGTTTTCCCCTCGCTTCTTCTCTATGTTTAGAAACTGAAAACACTTGATAAGAAAAAATTGTCTGTAACATGAAATATTCTTGATAAACCTGTGGCACTTACGCGACTGCAGAAGAACTGATTTCAACGATTACTTACCTGACCAATATATTGTGTTGAGGATACGAATAAAATTGCTTTGTATTCATCTTACGACAAAAAAGTAAGTTATAAATCCATTTGTTTTATACTATTCTTTTGAATTTTATTGTCTTTTACTTTTACTCATATATTAAAATAAAATATTTCATTTTTGTATTTAGAGGTTGATGGTGAGGGTTTGATGATATGAGTGTACGACGAGAAGAATGGTAAAACAAACTTTGTTCAAATAGAATGTCAAACTTCATTTCTTTGATAGAAAAATTGATTTATATGCCTATGCGATATTAATAAGATATACTAACATACTGATCATGTTTTTGTTATAAAAATGTCGTATAGAACGAGAATGAAAGAGTCAAGTGATATCAGTTGCACATTTAATTTATCTTATTCTGTTTCGAGTTGTATGGCAAATACCATTTATTGTTTTTGGGTATAAATTTATCAAAAGAAAAAAAGAGAAAATTAGATTTTAGTTACGATGAAAGTATTTTGGTTATTTATCATTGCAGTTCTGATCAAAATATGTGTGAACATATCTAAATATCTGGTATACATGAAAATCAAACTTGCAAATGAAAAAATAAATAAAAAAAGCATCTTTTTATGTTTAAGTTAAGTAAACATGTTTTGAAAATTCAACGAGAGTAAAAGAAGGATGTAGATCGGTCACCTGAAACTGCAAAATTAGGACCGTTTATTCGATTTTACAAAACCACGTTTTCAAAAATCATGGTTTCTCTCAAAAATATTTATTTTTGATAGACGGTATGTTGAAATACTTTATTTGATGTTTGACAAAAAAAACGAATAAGTAATACAATATAAAATATAAATACTGTTCACAATAACAAAAAAAGAAAAATATTTCAAATAGGATGAAATTCAATCAAAGATAAAACGTTTAATATTAAGTTATATGTCAGACGTGTCTTTGCTGTGCATTTGTATTAGTCGTATTCTGTATTGGTTGTTGTCGACGAAATCCATCAATCAAATGACGACGAAACAATTTACTTGATAATGTAAAAAAATAGAAACTCATACATGGACCAAAAAGAGCTATAAAATTTCCAATATTCACAGCAAATTGATCACGAGCTTTTACATAGTTATCTTTGACTATCAAATTGTTTGTTATAGAAACATAAAGTTGAATAATTGATAGAATAGTTGTTGTAATACTAAATACAAAACACTGAATAATTAACATTCGAATTAATTGTCGATCCATTCTTTTGTTATTTTCATGAATATTATTTTGAGGAACTGTTCTATTTTTGCTTTTATGAATATTTCGAATAGTTAATAAACCAGAAACTAACATTAAAATCGTTGGAATCCAACTCCAAAAAATCAAATTCCATATAGAAAAAAAAGCTCGATAACTACTTGTTGCAAAAGTACAAGATCGCTGTGGTAATAATAAAATGGCTTGATTGAAAGGATAATGAATATAAATAAGACAAATAAATAGAACAATCACTGGTATCATACGACAAGCAATACGAATACTACTCCATCCACGAAGTGTAGCAGATGGTGAACTAGCAAGAAATCTACAATGAAAATAAATCTAATTACTATGTTACAGAATGAATGAGAATCTAACAGATACATAATCTAGTTTGCTATCAAATAGATCGTGAGTTTATAAACTGTGTAGTAATATAATGAAAAATACTCACCGATCAATTGAAGCCATGGAAATAAACCAGACTGGTACTAGTCTAAAAGATAAAGAAATAATAATTAATTAATCAGATTTTTTTCTTATCGTATAATTAACCTTATCCATCCCAAAAAATATGATAATACTTGACATACGGGAAGTGAATATATAAATATATCGATGCCATATCCAAGCTGAAGCATTCGTATTGGAACAACAATACACACATTCATACTACCCGATATAGCCGATGCCAGAAAATAACGTATGCAAGGATTAGAACGTAATGCAGATCGTGTGAAAACATAGATACTTAATAAATGACCCATTGTACCAAAAACAATCAGGAAAATGCAATATACTTGTGAAAACAGTATTAAGCTTTGTTGAAGACCATTAATTGCATCAGTCATACTCGTATCGGACGCTGACATTTTCAGATGAAAAGTAACTCAATTCTATAGATCTTTTTTCTAAAAAAAATATTATTTGAAAAACCTGTGTTTTTTTTTCTAATAGTATTGTAAAAATTGGTACATGAGTATGAATATTTCTCCTTTATCTCACTTTATCCTACTTTCAATTCAGTATTTCATAAAAATCTTGATACTTCTCTTAGAAACATAGAATAGTATTACAAAGTATAATCTCTTTTTTTTCCATTTATTTAGTGAAGTAAATATAACTAATTGCATGTTCTCTAATTGTGAAAAGCAACCATCTGGCACGATTTTTTAAAATAAGTAGCAACAATTAATTTACGCTCAGTTTATTTCATACAAAACTGAAGCACGTCATTTCTTTTTAATTTTTATTCTTAGATCGATGTATGTCGATATGACAAAAGATGAATTTAGAAACTAACGTGTTAATTATCTAACAGTTGTTTTGCATGATTTAGATGTGTCGTTCAATTGGAGAATTGGTGTTCGATTAATTCGATATAAAACCCTTTAATATTTCTCTAGATTAAAACTAGTTAAAAATTCTTTGATAGTAGTTTCTACATATATTTGAGATATAAAAAATAATTCTATTGCGTAGAAGAAATTTAAAATAAATAAAGGGATCTACGGTGTCAAATATAATACATTATAATGTTTAATTAAAGGATAAATATAAATCTGACTAGAAACATTGAAAATAATTTTGTGATAAAAGTTTTTGCTTTAATTATTTTTTTTAGTTCATATCATTTCCTATGAATATGGTAGATTTAACGGCAAATATTTTCTGAAAAGTATATTCGTCTTTTTTACTCCGCATTTTATTTTCGCATAATAATAATTTATGCGTTGAAAATTATAATTAATCACAGTTGTTGTTTTTTTTGCCATGAAAATATTATTTTGTGCACGAATGCATTTTATTTTCTACTTTTTTGTTTCATTTATTATAATAAACAATGGAGTAACGTTTGATTTAATAAGACATTTATAGACATAAAATAATATTTTCTTATGTAATTCAAATAAAAAATCATATTTTCATGATTGAGCATGTATTTTCGACAGGAATATGAGTTTGAGAATATTAGTCTCTCAATATATCAATACTAGTAAATAAGTAACTATGTTACAGACAGCTCTTGTTTTTTTTCTATACTTCCATTTATGAGTTAGTTCAGAAATAGAGATTTGTAGATACAATCACTAACTTTAATGTTTAAAAGTTTAACGACAAATCTTTTATGATATTACTTAATACTTGTATGATCAAAAAATTAAAAAAAACAGATTTTTAAATATAATAATCAATCGCTGACACAAATAAAATGGGATATTATATATAAAACAGATATTGATGAAATGGCAGTGAAATACCAATAGAAAGAAAAATAATAATGAAAAAAACGTCGTATTGTTTTGAACTCCATTGATGACAGATATAAGATAGAATGAGTGTAGATTTGAATGGGATATAAATACGATACCCACACTCACATCTCTAGTATGCATATATTTTGTACGATATTAACCAACAACTATAATATGATACTTTATATAAAGAGTAAAAAAACCTTTTCTTCTATTTGAATGACACAGTATGTCGCAGAACGAATAAAAAATATTGACTCAACAGAAAGATTGTGAAATAACTGACAATGTGCACCTATATCATTTCGTATTCAACAGACGAAGCAGATGGCGTTATTACCATCTACTTTCGAAATATTGTCTGATGAAATTCTTATGATTATTTTCCGATATTCTGGCAATGTTACTTCAGTTTTTCACATGTTTTGTGGTTTGAATCAACGTTTTAATCGAATTCTTGTCGATCGACGTTTACATCTCTTCACTGATTTTTTATGTATCAACAATCGACAACTCACCTTTAATTATTATTATGATACTCCATCAATTCATACGTTATCGAAACAATTATACTCGTTACAAGGTAATAATCATATACACCAAATTGATCAATGTTTTCAAAGATTAGTCAGCTTTCATATTGAAGAAAAATCTCGTCAACTCGAAGATCAATTTCGATCTGATAGAGAACAATTCCGTTTGATACGTTATAATCTCGCCGATGAAGAAATTCACTCTCGAGATGCAGCATTAAAGGAAGCCTTCAATAATTTAGAATCACATTCACACAATTCTCAATATCTTCAACAAGCCGTGGATCTTGTTGTTGGTACTGGCGCTCGTCTCGAATGTAGTGATAATCATCTAGACGGATACAACTTGGCTAAAGCACTCAATGAATATCTATTATCTCATCTCTATACCGTTGGATATCCGAATGGATTATGTCTTCATTCAATTTTGAGATTATTCAAAGCATTGATCGTTTCCAATCCAAATCTAGTCTACAATAAAGACTGTGTGCGTAACAGTGTTTATCCCATGTATTACTTTCTCGTTTATGCAGTCTTTCGACTACAACACTTCTATCGTAATTTACGACCAATGGCGATAAGTATGCAAAAATATGATACGATATTAGAATTATTATTATTCACCATTCAATATTTAAAGGAAGTTTCTGATGAGGAGTTGTGGATAAAGAATTGTCTTTTGAATAGTTTACAAGTGGTTACTTCGAACGAAAATGATGTAGATGGAAAGATTTTTATTCAGTGCAGTCAAATGGAAGTAATAAAAATGTTCTTTCAGGAAATTAATCGAAAAGAAACACGAGTGAACGATTATTCAGATTATATGTTACATAATGGGTTGAAGAATTTAATTATCACTAATCGAATTGATATTATACAATATGTTTTTCGTCAGAATAACTTCATGCAAAATTTTCTTATTCAATCAGATCATTCTCACAAACTGATTGATACAATACTTGGAAGGCAAAGCAGCCGAAAAATATTTCAGCATTTTCTAGATGAGAAGCCACCGGAATTATGGCTTACAAGTACGAAACTATTATTTATTCTATTGGATAAGAAAGAATGTAAATGGATCAAAAAATTATTACGATTAGATTCAAGACTAATTCACAAAGTGGATGAAGATGGTAATGATCTATTACTTTATGTTTGTCTTAAAGTAAACGGTTGTCGACATCGTCTGATCGAATACTTAATTAGTATGGGATGTGATATATATAAACAAAATGTTCATGGTGAACATTTCTTTCAAGCTATTCAACTCAAAAGAAACAGAAAACTACTGAAACAGCTAATTGAACATGAAATCATCGTAAGGGAGAGCGAATCTGGAGGGTGTGAGTGTGGATGCGTATTATATTTGTCTTACAAACTCACATTGACTACATGCATACTCCATACCTCAGACGAAATGCGCAATCTTTATAATGAAAAAGAAGACTTATAGATGATTGTATTTTTCTTTTCGATAATAATTCTTTGTAATAATATATATACGGTTCTGCATAAAAGTAAAATCAATCAACAAAGGATACCTTACTCTTTTTTTTACTTAATGAATTGAATTGTGCATCGATATAAGACGCAGAATAAAATGAATTGAATAGAAAAAGACTGAAACATCGACGATGATTTCTTCACAAGTCTACAATTCTCAGCAAAGTGATTGGTCAACACCGTCATTTCCACTGGTAGTTTCTGGAAATATACAAAATACTTCTACCGACAATCCCGACCTGACCCGTGTCGTTCAAGGTCATTCTACAATTTATTCAAAAACAAAGTAAGTCTATCAACAGATCTTCTAAACAATAAATAGACTATCTTATTATAATCTATAAGATCGAACTTATCATGCAAACTATTGCAATGGTGGTCATCAATACCATCACTTTTACAAGGTATGATATTAGGAGTATCAGTTGGTTGTATAATATTAGCTATTATATTACCGCTATGGCTGATACAGCCATCAAAAACAACAACAGTAACACCAGGTATGTGTATTAAAACTATTTGTTTTAATTACGTTTATTCTTTATATAGTAAACAAGCCTATTCTACGTTGGAATACTACAGGAATTACAGTCGCTGGTTATGGAAGTGTAAGTGGTACTAGTTCTTATTATTTAAATACACCCTGGGATGTAGCATTAGATTGGTCTAATACCCTTTATGTATCTGATCGATACAATCATCGAATACAAAAATTTCTGATGAATACAAAGAACGGAACGACAGTAGCAGGTCAAATGAATGCAACTAGTGGTGCAACGATGGATGAGCTTAATCAACCAACGGGTATTTATCTTGACATAAATGGCAATATCTTCATATCGGACACAGTTAATAATCGAATTCAATATTGGTCTAATGGAGCTGTGACGGGTCAAACACTCATTGGGAATGGTAAGAAAAAATAACCGTAATTTCGAGCGATTTTTCAAGATCGTTAATGATATATTTAATTTTCAATAGGTATTATCGGATCTCAAAATAATTTGTTGTATAATCCTTATGGAATATGGTCTGACGCAAGCGCAGGCATAATTTACGTAGCCGATAGTTATAATCAGCGAATTATGCGTTATAAAAACAATTCACAATCTGGTGATATTATTGCAGGTGGTAATGGATTTGGATATGGCTCTACACAATTAGGATTTCCTTACGCTTTTCATTTTGATTCATTTTCAAACAGTCTTTTAATTGCTAATGGGGGTAGTCATAATATTGTTCGTTGGATTATAGGTGCAAGCAATTGGACTATTGTCACTGGTAGTATGAATGGAGCCTCCGGCAATAATGCTACATTGTTAAATGTCCCTACTGATATAACTCTCGATCCAATGGGTAACATGTATGTAGCAGATATGTTTAATCATCGAATACAGTTTTTCTTATCTGGTCAATCAAATGCTGTGACCATTGCGGGTACGGGTGTGGGTGGTTCTACATCTACTGAACTGTATTATCCTTCTTCATTAACATTAGATAGTCAGCTTAATTTATATGTTGTTGATCAGAATAATCATCGAATACAAAAATTTGTACGCTATTAAAAATAATTGTTTCGTAAAAAAATCTTTGATATTAACAAATTTATCTTAATTTTATCTATATGAAACGATAAAGAAAATCATAAATAGGGTGTGGATGAGTATTCTATTTTTTCTTTTTCATCCACACTCTCACGATGACGTAGAAAAGAAAATTCTTTTTGTTTATCCTATATAATTATAGTTTGACTTATATATCCGATATAAATCCGTGCGTAAAATGAGATTTGCACGACGCTTTGTTAATTAACAAAGGTAATATTAGGTTCTTTCCGTAATTGGAGTATATTAAAAACAAAAGATTTTTTAATAAATATCTTATCAATGACGTGAGAAGTCATTTATCTCGAACAAATGTGGACAACAACTGATTTTATTATATTCCAGAAAACATTTTTTAGTGTTTTAGTACCAATTATAATTATTATTGGTACAGTCGGATCTATTCTAAATGTAATCGTATTTTCCGTTAGTAAAAAACTTCGTTCAAGTTCATGTTCACTTTATTTAATATTTGCTTCGATTACTTATGCTGTATATTTAAATACTGTTGCACTATTAAGATTACTTCAAGTTAGTTACAATATTGATCCAGCTTCACAATGGTTATGGTTTTGTAAATTAAGATATTATTCTGTTGGAATTTTATTAATGTTACCTCGATCATATATGTTATTAGCTGCTATTGATCGGTAAACAAATCTTTTATTTTTAATAAAGATAATTAAAAATTAATTCATTGTAGATATTTCATGAGTAAATCACGTCAACATCGTTTTTTGTCGTATCGTATTGCATTGAAAATGATTGTATTAACATTTTTCTTTTGGTTGATTGTATGCGTTCATTTCGTGATTTTTTATAATATTAAAATCTCTTCAAATGGAACAAATTATGTTTGTTCAAATCCACCTGGTTCATATTCAACATTTCTTAGTTTTTATTCAATATTAATAAATGGTATTTCAATACCATTATTAATGACAATATTTGGTTTATTAACACTTCATAATCTTAAACATTATCGTAATCAAATTCATAATAATTTTATTATTTTAGTACAACGAAGGAAGAAAGAAGAATGGTCAATACTTCGAATGATTCTAATACAACTCATTGTTAATGTTATTTTATCATTACCAGTAACTATTTATTTATTTTATAATGGTTTAACGCAATATGTTGAAAAATCATCGCTTAGAAATTTTATTGAAAATTATATTTATAATATGTTTACTCTCCTACCATATATAAATGCAGCTGTAAGTGACCTTATTATTCTGAAGATTTAATAAAATCTAATTTTTAGGCATCTTTCTATGTATATTCATTAACTTCTCGGACATTTCGTAAGGAATTATGTTATCTTACTATTCATTTTTCAACATCGATAAAACAAAGTATAATATATCATTCAAGAGCATTATTTACTCATTCGTTTACACCATAAAGAAATAGTATTTTTTGTTGTTTGTATACTTGTTCGACATTGTAAACTCAAATATAAATAAATACAATACACTTTTTTTTCTTGAATATATATTTTCAATATAGTGCATTTTATTTTACTTGAAACAACTTGAATAAAAGAACAAGATGTCCTCTTTTGCACCATGAAAACGCGTTCGTAATATATCCTTCAATGAATCTTCATGTGTCTCTTCTCATGAGATTAAGTTCAAAGATATATTTTTAACGTATTTTCATTAAATAAATAGAGAGTCGAGTTTCTTGTCAGAGATGCTATTCTATGCTTTCATATTATAGAAAAAGATCAACGAGTGATACTATTCTCATGTAAAAAATTTAATTATTTTTCTTTTCAGTATATATAAAAGTTCATATTGTTTTTACTTGTCAATGTCCAACACAACATCTATTAGTAGCGCGATCGTTGATCCATCTAATCAAATTAAATATATTATCATGCAAACCTTTCACATTCCATCTATTATTTGTTCTATTTTCACACTCACTCACTTACTATTGAATCGACAACTTCGTTTAACTCTTTATAATCATACATCATTGGCTCTACTAATTATTTCAATATCTGATTCGTTTCTCAATACTCCGTTTACCTTGAATTATCTGCGTACGAGTCGCGTAGCACCATCAAACAATGTAATGTGCATTTCTTGGAATTTTTTCAATGCACTATTTGCTACTTCAATCTATTGGACGATGGCATGGAGTTGTATGGAAAGACATTTACTCATTTTTCATTCTTCCTTATTCGCCACTTATCGTAAACGAATACTGTTTCATTATATTCCTCTTTTCGTAATGACAATTATTTATCCGATACTAGCTAACGTTGTAATTATTCTTCTCTATCCATGTGTAAATCAATTCAATATGCTGTCGCTCTACTGTGGATATGTATGTGCA
>CAJNOI010000223.1:47599-88038 GCA_905250115.1 Adineta steineri
TGCATTGAAGATTCCATCTGTGGCACTCTTTTTTCGAATTGCACATAATTTCGTACCTGTCTCCATCGTGACTAGTTTTACTTTAATGTTAATCGTACGAGTAATCAAGCAAAAGCAACGAATACAAAATAATCGATTCAATTGGCGCAGACATCGTCGGATGATTATTCAACTATTAACGTTTGCAAGTCTCTTTCTCAGTCTGACTTTACCATCGTTTATTGTAGGCATTGTACAAAACTGTTGTCTACCAACTTTTGCAGCTGCTATACAAATCTCTTATTTTACTCTTTTAATACGATTTTCTACAATTCTCATGCCATTCATGTGTCTTAGTTCACTTCCTGAGATTTGGCCCAAATTGCTACTGTGTAAAAAGACTCAAGTTCATTCGGTCGGTACGGGTCGAGCTAGAATTATTCCTCCGAGGTCATGATATATCTCAATTTGTACTCGTCAACAATAGATTGATTTATCGAAGTTAAATGTTGAAGGAATACACAAAATAATTTACCAATGTGTCACGTGTTATTTATTATTTCAATATAAACACTCATCAGGACTGTAAATTACATTTTTTAAGTATGAGAAAAAATTCAAATATTACAATAAAAATAATAAGAGATAACAAAAATGAAATATAATATAAAACGGGCTTCTATTTGCGTACGAATTAAACTGAATTAAGATAATTAAATTGATTTTAATTTCTCTTTCTCTTATTGTTATAGGCATTTCAATATTTTAATTGCTTCTTGTTGTTTTTCTAACTATTTTATAAAATCTTTTTCAATTGAAGAATTTAAACCAAAATCATCATTTTTATTTAATATTTTGTACATAATCAATTGTTTTGTATAATAAATTATTAAATATAATCAATGAAATGAACTTTGAGAAGAGAATGAAAAAATTTGCTTATTTTCATCTCTGTTTCTATGCTGTTCAGTACCAAGAAATTTACATTAGTAAATTTTGTTATTACACATGTTTGATATTTTAATTGATAAATGAGTTTTTCTGATTAGATTATTTTTCGAACAAATAAAATCTTTACTCAAATTCTATTTATAATGCTGGTGTAGAAGTGAGAATATAAGAAGAAAAGAATATTTTATTAAACTCTTAATTGCATCTCCGTACAGGAATAAGAATTATTTTTTTATACAAAAAAAATTATTGATGTATGATATTGTTATGTTTTTTTAACAAATGTTACGTTTGAAATTTATAAAGACAGAATGAATACACTTGCATCGATAGTAATCACACTAAATAAAATATTTAATTATATTGTATGATTTAAAAAATAAAGAAAGTTAATGATGGTTCGTTTAGTATGTATTTTTTTTATTTTGATGACGAAAATTAGATGAATAATATTTACATCATAAGCTGTCAAGCATATAGATTCATTTTTTTTGCCGTAATACATACTCGTTTGAATCGATAAACAAGAGGAAAACAAAAAATATTTCGATAATTATTAATCAAGGTGATGTAATAGCCAAACAAGAACTGAATATGAATTTAAGTTTGTACTAAAATAATACTACGTAGGTTGATATACAAAAATAATCGAAGAGAGAGAGAGGGACGTACATGTATTTGATAAATGTGATTCACGGTTATGGTTGACTGAATTTATTTTATTTTTTTTATCTATGTATGAGAGTATTCAAAAGAAGAGAAGAAAATATTTATATATATAAATAAAGGTAATACATAGGGTTTTATTCATAGATCGAAAAAGAATTATTTCTTCGTAATTTACTCGTCAATTAATATATCAAAAATGTACGGTAGTTATTATCCTCAAAGCTATGGTACACCTTTTTCAGAAGTTCAATCTGATATGTGGATTAATCAGAATATTCCCGGTGGAGTAAACAGTAAGTATTTAATATTCTTTGCTATCAAAAATGAAATACAAATTTTTTCTTCTAATTTAGGTGTTATGGGTGAACGATTAGATAATTTCATGGGTGGAAATACAAATCCAACATTTGGTCAAGTATATGGTGGTGAAAGAGGAGTTAATGGTTATGGTGGTGGATACGGTTATCAAAGATGGTAAACAACTCTATTAATACGAACTATTTTTTTTAATCATAATTCATATTTATGTATAAATAAATATCGACCTATTTTCCAATAATAATAAATAAACTCACAAAAAAATAACAGAGATTTATGTTGTGTTTTTTTGGCGCAAAGAATAATAATAGATGATATTCTATGTGTATATTTTATACTAAATAATGATATCAAGTCGATTGTTCTCGGCTTTGAATCTGATAGCCTTTTTTCACCTAATTTTTCATCACTAATGATCTGCACGATATTGTAATGTAGACATAAAATATCTCTCACTAATATTAGAGTATCATGTAGAATATTAAAAAACATTAAATGATTGTCTTTTGTATGTGTTATATTCATCTCAAATTCTCCAGATGGTATAAAATAGCAGGTTTTTTTAAAGAATTAAGTTTTCTTTTGAATAAAGTCTTTTTCAGATTTCTCACGATTAGATAAAATGGTAAACCATTAATTATAAAAGTGCTTCATTATTTAAGAAAATCGAAATAAAACCGATGATATAGCACATATGTTATATGCTTCAATAGATCGACGTTTTTTTCAAAGTTTGAATCATACAAGATATTTGATTATTCATTTAGTACATTCATAAATATCAAACCAATCGTATACTTTATTATTCAATATAGTTATGAATGTGAACTAAAAGTAATTGTTGTATTAACTATCTAACGAATCCATATGCGAATATCTTTATTGAGTGCAGTATCTCTACTGATTAAACATGTCGATAGCAAATGATTTCTTAACCAATGGACAAGTTCATCATCGTTTTCTTGTTCAAATTGATCGTCTTCAAATTGAATATTTAAAGTACGAAGATTGATCATGTTATTGATAAGATCTGGTAATGATTGACGTTTTTTAATTTTTATCGATAGAACTTCACATTGTTTGCCTAATGGTGAATCACATAGATTAGTACATTGTTCATCATCGAAGTATTGAAAAAATATTCTGAAATCGAGCTGACGAATTTTCGTATGTGTTAGTTTAAAGAATGACGATCCCAGAAGAGATAATGAACATGGATGGAAACTAAATGAAGACAGGCAATGCATTTGATTCAACAGAGTTTGAAGTTTAGATTGAGCAAGATAATTATTAATGATACAAATTTCCAATGAAGTGACTTGATCTAATCGAGGCATATTCGGCAAAGAATGCATATCCATTGGAAATTCAATTGATAAATGATCTACATTCATGAAACGAATAGACGAGACCATTGGTGATTGAATTGGAAGGATCTTGTATTGAAGATCCTCAACATGATTATAGGACAAATAATGATTATCATTCGGACATGTAGACTTATATTTCATCGACGAATCAAATTTTAAATCTACAAATTTGTATGGTAATGTATAAAGACAAGCTGTATTCCATTGATTCCAATGACATCGAACAATCCATTTATGTTCTTCAAGCCAAAATGAACTTCGAAAAGTTTTAAGTAGATCATCGACTTGTTTATCTAAATCATTTTGATCGGGAAATGAAAATTCTATTCTTAATCGAAATATTCGAAGATGAGGTAAATAAAAACGAATGATTGTTTCCCATTGATAACCATTTAAAATCGAATTCGTAGAATGTAAATCAAGAGAATCGACATCAATAATTAATTGATATAAATTCGGCATGATTTGTAAGAATTTGACTAAGCAATCATCTTCTATATGAGATGAATGAATTCGTAATCGAGTCATCGATGAAAGGGGTTGTGAAATAACAAGAGACTGATCAGGAATATCCATATTGAATAGAATAGAACATTGCTCTAGATAAGGTGTATGTTGAAATATAGTATTAAGTTGACTTTGGTCATATGCAAAACCCCAAATAAATAAATATTTCAATGATATAGATTTAACTGTTGGTATGGCAATGCTCGTTTCTTCAAAACTGATATTTAAATAACAATAGATCAGAATCGGTAAACTCCAAATAGTATCGATTAAAATTTGACTGGTACTCTGATCAAATGTTAAATAACAACCAGCTAGAGTTAAATGGGTTAAATATCGAAGAGATGTCCAGTCAGACATCATTGTAATCATGATGTCATTAGAACAAATATCACATAGTGAAAGTTTTCGTAATTGATGAAGTTGACGAAGTGTTAAACCATGTTGAAGAAAAATATCTGCTTGTTGTGGTGTATCATCATCATTAGTAAGACGTAATGATGGTATGTGATCAGCTATTGCTGGAAGATATTCTTGGCAAACAAGATGAAAATCTTGTAGAGATATTCTTGAAAAATCAACACCAGAAGTATGAAAATTTGCGAAAACAAGATGATTAAAACGAATATTCAGATTGTAGAACGATCGAAGAAGATCAAACGTAGAAAAATATCCAAAAATTTCAAGTATAATCTCATTTGCTAAATCTTCTAAATCCATATGTCGTTGAAGGTTATACTAAAATAATCTGAATCGATTTGATACACGTGTGAGAAGTAGTAACATATGTCTTCACCTTTTTCTTTCATACAACATTGCTGAAATAACCTTCTAATATAATTACTGACAAAACAGAAATTTTCTTGCGTTCTGTTTGCAATCTATAGAAACACAACATATTTTTGCTTGCACGTGGTTATATACATACTTGTTTCAATAAACCAACGAGAAAAACATTATATGAAATTTTTATAAACCATTAAAATCTACAACACTAATTTGATTCAATGTGGACGTTTAAAGTTATACGTTTTTAGTAATTGTATCAAGTAATCCTGATAATATTTCTAACCACATTGTGAAGAAATTATTTTCTAAATTTTTATTGTCATCACCGTATGAAATGGTTAGGGTGAAAACTGATGTGTCTTTTTTCAACATATCTTCGCTCTTACAAATAAAATTTCTTTAATTACATAAAAAATCTAGACAGATATCACAAATTTAATCTTTTTAAAATCAATCGTAGTATTTGAGAAATGAAAAAAGATTGGCTGCTACCGACGACCAAATGGAATATGAACATTAAGACCAGCATCATAGTTTGGTTTTGGTCCAAAAAATTGTCCCTAATTGATAAATATAGAAAATATATCAAAATAATTAGCATCGAAAAACTTACATTATAAGAACCAAAGCTAATACCTGCTACTGCACCAAGATCAACTGATGGATTATTAGGACCACCATTATAGATTGGAACATTTAAATCTCCTTGTCCTGTTATATTATAATTATTGAAATCATTAATATTACCATTAGCTTGAGCTCCTAAGTTCAACTATTTGAAAGAAATATTTAAAGTTAAAAAATAAAGAAATTGATATCTATACATACTTCTCCTAATGGAATAATGTTAAGAGATAGTTGTGAGGCATATTGCCCGAAATTTTGTCGACGATATCTTGGTAATCCCTCAGTTAACACACCAATGATTACAAGATAACAGCAAATGATGTGTTCCAATGAATACATACTGATAATGGCTTTTCATTAGTATTGACAATCGATATTTATAGAAGAAATTTTTGACAAATTGACAATCAACTAATGCATACAATAACTTCAGCAATGAATTTGCTTAGTAAATATTTGATTTGTAATATTTAAATATTCAATATTTGATGTTGTTTAGTGATATTATCAATAAAATATTTGTACAATCTTATTAGACTACAAAATGGGTGGACTAGCAAATATATAGATAAATAATTAAGCAAGTCAATAAAGACGTTAGTAAGAAGTTAGATATATAGAAATAGATGAATAAGTAAGTCATTGTACCGGTTATAATATGTCAACTAATATAAAACATAATCAACTTTGAGAGTGGGTGTGAATAAGGAAAAGACGAATATATATCCAGATTCTCAAGATGTTTATTTACCAATCCCTATGCAAAATGCTATTTTTTTCTTGATTAATTAATTTTATTTATTTTGGAACACTAAAATAAATGCGATAAATATGTGAAAAAAAAGATTGTCATATTGACTATGGAATCTAGTTTTAATATTCGATTATGATTATCTGCTCTTTCATTTGGTTTCATTGATGGATGCTAATATAAATAATTTGTTTTCGTATTAGTAACGAAAAAGAATTTCAGTACACACATCCTGACGATGTGGGTGTAAGCGTGGATATTGCGTTAGTTTTTCTCTGACAGCCACACCCACCCTCAAAATGGTTTCAAAAAAATGGTAGGTCAAAAGAGCGAGAAGTGACGAACAAATTCGAAAAATACTGAACCTTTCGTTATTTCTGGCCCACTCATTATATTTTAACACCGTTCTCATACATTATTATATCGATCGATCATTTCACTCTCAGAAATAGTATATGACGTTTTTTTACTTTATTATCAATGACGTCTTTTATTTCTATTCACATTCATGAGCATTGTAATGAAATATAAAAAACGAAACCATACAACCAAAATTCGTTTTCAAACTAACCTATTCTTTAATTTCTACTATTTTCTAACAATACAAAATTTTTTCAAGTATCAAAACCAACAGATTAATTCTCGTTTAGTGCATTAATTTAATCACCTCTTTTCTGTAGAAGAAACGATCAAAAACTATTCATTGTTGATTTGTTAAACATAATAGAAGTATATTGAAATAAAGATATAGATTGATCACAGGACATATTTCAGCATACTATTGATATGTATCAGATTGAGGAATATATTGAAAATGAATTTTTCCAATGAAATTTAATTTTCGATATTAGCTACGTGATCTTTAGTATGAGAATCACTCTCTTTCATAATATTTCTTTGCATATTTAACAAATATATGATTTATATGATGCAGAAATACTATTGATGTATGATATGAGTGAATATTTAATGATCTTCAATCATATTTGACATCTCTGTTGTTCATATTTAATATTCTAAAGACGTAGAAGGAAAAGTATAGCTTATAGCTTGTAGATCATGACAAATTCAGTTTTTGTTCACATCCAATGAGTTGGGGTGGGTGTGGGTGGGTGTGGCTGAAAGTGTGTGAGTGGTTGTGGGTGTGAGTGTAAGTGTGTGGATCATTGTGAGCGTGGGTGTTGATGTGAGTGGATGTGGGTGTGGGTGTTGGTGTGAGTGGATGTGGGTGTGGGTGTGGGTGGGTGTATGAATGTCACTGAAGGGCTAACACCCAAGCATGCAGTCAAGATAAAAGCGGCATGAGGAAAGGTGTAGAAAGTAGATATATAACAGAAATAAACTAGATTTTCTTCCAAACGTTAACAGTTCTCGATCTGCAAAATATCATTTTAACAGATGAAACTACTAGATAAATGTATATCATCAACGAAAACCATTGACCTTTCCATTCATTACTTTTAATACAATGATTTATTGATTTTATTGCCATGTTTTCTTTATTTCCTGAATAATTGCAAAATTGAGCGAAGAAGAAGAAGAAGAAGCAGAAAAGCTGTAAATCAAGCATATGATATATATATATCAACAATCACATAGATCATTACTGTTCACTGTAAATAGCAGGGTATCGGTGATTGTCTCTATAGTTCTTTCGAGCAAGTTCGTATATCTTGAGAAAAGAGCGAGCTGAGTCATTCTTCTTCAGTCATCGATGCCCACGTTTAAAACAAAAGACCATGTATGATGACCCTCTAATAAATAATCCATATTAGTGACAGAATAAAAAAATGGTTAGTAAGAGAATGCTATAGATTTCCATTATTGATGGAAAAAAGTCAATCTGTTAAAGCGAAGTAGATGTCTAACTGGACATTAAAAGTTAGAATTGCATATAACGTTCATTGTCGAGCGAAAAATCGTCGATATCTTTTTATCGATTTCAGAAATGCCTTCTTATACAACGCCGATGGTAGAATATAAATGACAAAGATCAATGCTGATGGAATAAATGAAATAAAATAACTTGAAAGATATAACCAAGTATTATTCGTTGTTTTCACACATCTAAACAATAACGAAATGACAAAAAGAGGAATTCCAAGAATGACCAGAACTATTGGACTGATGATTAAATGTTTATGTTCATGAAATTGTTCTTTGAGATGTTCATAATAAGTATTGGAAGTTAGCCTTGCTGCTCGTCGGCGAGCAACACTAATGATGATGTATAAAGCTGAAATGAGATTGATACCAAAGGGTATCATGAAATGACAGAACATATTAGCTGTCATGACCTTGTATAAGAGTTCAGAATAAAGAGTGACACACAAGAGACGTTGTTCTTCCTGATCATCGAATAAATCTCGAGCCTTCCACTCGAAAATATGTGTACCAATAATCACCATCGGCAAGAAAATAATTATTACTCGAGCAAATTTTTTACTAAGCGGCTTATTAAAATATATTCCTTTCCAAGTATTCACTGCTCGTTCGATCGCTACGCAAGCACTCAGCCAACTATTCATCCATAAGGAAGTTTTAAGCAGAGGTTCTATTACTAAACATCCAACACGAAGACCAGATCGACTAGTTGATAAATTCATTTGAGTGAGTAGTACAAACAAAAATTTAATTAGTAACATAGTCATAGTTAAAATAGAAATGATTGATGACGTAAGAAGATAAATTCCACATCCTACAGTACGGGTATCTTCCTGTCGGAATGTTAGCAATGAGAGAGCACTACTAATCAGACCTATGACAAATAAAAGCACCGTAACAAACATGCCTACTTTGATCAAAGGTGATTGATTTTTTAAATCAACATTTGGTCGAATTGCGTAACGCAAAATATCGTCCAGTGTCAATCCGATTCCTTTCGCCTGGAATTGGCATCGATCGCCGAAGAAACAGTCAATACATTCACATACAGTTGTTACAGGACATGTTGGATCATTTTGTAAACATTGTCCATCATTGAGACAATGAACATTTTCTCGGCATTGAAAGTTATGTTTATGATTGAAGGCAAAACAATTGGCATGATGTTCTGTTGTACATAAACACATATAAGATTCATCAAAGAAACATTTTAAGTTAAGACGGTTTAGACATACAGTATGATAATATTTAATTCGTCGAATTCGAGGCAATTTGATTTGTTTAGAATCGAGAAGTTCATTAACGGAAGGACATCGTCGAGTTGAATCGATTGATGTTGAGATGTTGGACATAAGAGAGTGCTGAAGAACAGCTAACAAATACTTAGCATTGATCCAAATGAACACAATTTGAAATGGATTCTGTAAATATAATGTGACACTGCTCTGCATTTTTATCAATTTTTTAAGTACGATTTCACGTATTGTTGGTGGTCCTGAAGAATCAAGTGAATAAGTATATGCTATTAGATATGATGACATTTCTCTATCATTAAAAGCGATATATAATCGTGCTTTTAGACGTTCACATTTTTTTCCTTGAAATTCCTCTGGACATAAGCATTCGTAACTATTATCAGCCATTTGTTCACCAGTAACAATGCATACACCATTGTTTTGACAATAATTGATTGGACATGAGTGTTTGAGCAAACAACGGTTACCAAATTTTGTAAGAGGACAAATACAGATCGATCGATTATAAGCACTATCAGCACAAATTGAATCGGATGAACAATCATTACAATCAATAGGTATATGACATCGAGCACCAGTCCAACCTCTCTTACAACGACAGAAGAATTTTTCTTCATTCATATATTTCATACAAATACCATGTTCACATGTAAGAGTACAAAAACCAGAACGAATAGTTTGATTTGATGCTAAAGTTAATACAACAGCGAGTCGATTCACTGGTAGAAAATTGAATTGAACTTTGAAATACCAACTAGTAATGTATTCCAACGAAATCTTATGGTAAACATCAATATGAAGGCTATAATTTTTCGTAACATCCTTCGGCCTTGTTGAATACAGAAAATACTTTTCAAACGGTTGACCACATGCTATCTTTGAAACGTAAATGATTTGTTCATAAGAGTGTATTTCTTCTCGATTATTATCATCATCAATTAGTTTAATGAAAACAGCATAGATACGATGTGTATTAATGGCTAATAATGTTAATATCAAAATTACACGTTGATTTTGATATTGACATTGATTTCCATAATAATTTGGTGGACACGTACAAGTTGAAGTGTAACTATCATTTCCTAACCATAGATGTACGAGTGAACCACGTGTACATTGTGATGATGGAAGGTAAATATGTGGTAATTTTCGTGTCGAATAAACAACCGGATTGATCGTTGTATTGTCAATGAATGGATAGATTTCAGCTGTTTTTAATGTAAATGGAACACGCTCTAATGCACCAGAATAACAAAGCTTATTTTCTAGATCAGAAGGATTATAATAAGCCCATTCCCTACATACTTCTTCGTAGAATATTTCACCATTTGAATCACATACTATAAAAGATTCGATACATTGAGTATCATATAAACAACGAAAACCATATGAGATTCCACTATAGTAATTGGCTGTTTGACATAACTGAAGTTCATCTAATCCACCAAGACAATCAACAATACCATTTCTAACTTCAGTTGCTGGCAAGCAGATCGTCGTATAATTATATGGCGATATACATTCAAAGAAATGACGAGAGCAATTCGATGGTCGACAGTTTTCTTCATCGTCACCATTTCGACAACTCCAAAATCCATCACATCGAGTATAAACATTATTACAAGGCCAATATTCACAGTTACTTTCATCGGTATGATTTTCTCCATTAATCAATTCAGGTAGAATATCAATGACCCCATCACATATTTGATTGAATAAGATCTTATCAATACTCTTCCTGTCATTTTCTATAGATGGACAACCAGACGATTGAAGTATTGGCGATCGACATCGAACTTCATTTGTACAGGTAAAACGACGAGGATCATGAAGTGAACAACTTAATTCAAAATCTTCTTCGTCATCTTTCCAATAACAATCAATGATATCATCAGCAATACGATGTTTTGAAATATATTTAGAAGTATTTCGACATTGGTACAATGATGAATGTTTCGAGTAGTCTTGATCGATGTATCGACTAGTACAACCATAAAAATAAGGTTTGATGATATCAATCATTTCTTTCCAGGTAGAATATCCCTCGTTGGATTTCAGTCCCATTTGATAAGCAGAGCGACATGTATGGGATTTGTAACGAAATGATGGTGTAAGGTAAGTGCATAATTGTTCATCATAGCAAACATAATTTGGTAATAGAATTGAATAAGTATTCACTTCTAAAATTTGTTGTGGTTGATAGAGAAAATAAATATGACCAAGAAGAACAGGATTGATAGGAAATTGAGTGAAATAATCACATTTATGAAGAGAAGAAAGTATATGAGTAGATTGAAAAAATTCGTCGCAGAACGGCTGATTGATTTGATGGATTAATTGAGTAAGACAAACCATAGCAACCCAACAATGATATGATAAATTACCTTGGATAGTCAATGATTTGTATAACATAATATGTCTTTCATTAAAGCATTCATCGAAATCGTTTACACATTGTCCATCTCCACATGAGAATTTCTTCGGACCAGGTGGACATGCATTTTCCTCGCAATAAAATAGATCACGTATAGAATCTTGACTAGGGCAAGGAGACTGATTCGAGAAATCTGATTGATCGAGACATCTTGCAGCAAACTGCTTAAATTTCCAATAATATTCCGGAATACATTGTCCATTGTGACATCGATATTCATCTGATTTACATTCATTTATTTCTAATTCAAAACAATTTGCTTCATCAACACCGTTATTAAGACAATCAATTCGTCCATCACATATCTCACGCCAATCAAGACAAAGAAATGGTCCACCACGATCACACTCTAATAAAATGTAACATGTGTGTCCTGTAGTAAGAGCAGGGAATTCGAATTCATTGGTTTCAAGAGAATATTGACATCGAGGTCCAAACCAAGGTGATGTACAATTAAAGAATAATTGATTCGATTGAAGAGATTTATTTTGTTGATGAAGATAGTATTGATATTGTTCAGCAACATCGATCGAAGCAGACCAAATGAAGACATCATAAGCAGTGACATTCATTTGGAATAATTGATCAAATGTATAATTTTGATCCCGTGTATTGATGAAGTCTATTGTTGTGATTTGAGTATCGTCTGTCGGTCTGAAACAATATTCAGTTTTTGTTGGTACATCTAATACCACTGAATAGTAATAGATACAATCATACGGTAAATGACTGGTAACATAGAAATTGAAAGAACAGTCAACTGTTATCCAGAAAAAAAATATTGGCCACACAAACGACAACATCTCTCTATTATGAAATGATCTGCATCCTTTGTACACTAAGATTTTTCTATTTTAATAATAAAAAAAACTCATACGCTATATATATATATATTTATAATAACCGCACGCTGTGATAATGTTGTGAATACTGTCATCGGATTTTCTTTTATGTTCATAAGTCTTTGATTAATGCTTTTCTAGTGGATCATTTTTATGACTAGCAATAAGAAATAAATGTAGTAATGACATTTCAGCCATTTCACATGTGCTGTTTGCGGTCTATTTGATGATTTCAAGGACGTTAAGATAGATTATCACAAGGCTAAACCAGAAAAACAGAGTTGTTGAGAATATTATGAATGATCTATTCCATTCGTGCAAAGATTTCTTCATTCATTATTTGAAGAAAAACGCCCAAGAATCATTCTGTTATGAGTTTCTTGATTATGAATATACTATTATTAGCATTTTGTAGTCGATATTGTAAGAGAGTAACATGAAGCATTTGTAGAACGTTATAAGGGTCGATCGAATTCAAAACTTCCTTCATTTATTGAAAAGACAATAATGTGATACAAAAAAGTGAAAAATATTTCTAACACATTTCGAATAGAACATAATTTTAATGTGTTCAAATTAAAGATATTTGAACGAATATAAGATGTATAATCTTTTTATTCATTCTATTTTTATTCGTTGTTAAAAATTGTCTCGCTCTATTTTAAACTGTTGTGTATAAGCTGATGATTGTCTCTCAACGATTTTGCGTTTGATGAATGTATGCATGTATGCTTACTTTATTTTCTTTTCTCAGACAGGTAAAAAGCATGATGCAATCACACAATATTTTTTTTCACATTCTCTCCTTTTCTGTGTAAATGGTTAATCATTTCTGACGATTATACCGAAAGGAGAAGGAATAATAACAGAAATAAATTGAAAATGTCGATTATACGAAATGTTTTCGTTCATTTCATTGGCAGTCTTTTAAAAATTGACTCTATATTTGTAACAAAGATATGATGTTTATTGAAATACTCGGTTTCGGGAACCGGAATGATGAGCACAGGAAAGTTAAGCGCAAATAAAATAAAAAAGCCTGATCTTGAAGGCATGGCTAGAGTGTGTGTGTGTGTGGGTGAGTATGGTGTGAGGGTGGGTGTGGGTATAGTTGTGGATGTGCGTGTGGGTGTAGGTGTAGATGTAGATGTGGGTGTCGGTGTGGAGGTGGGTGTGGGTGTGGGGGTGGGGGTGGGGGTGGGGGTGAGTATGAGTGTGGGTTGATGTGGGTGTCGGTATGAATGTGGGCGGGGTGACTGTAAATATTATATTTTTTTGTAATTAACATATGCATCCACACAAACCCCACTCACACCCACACCCTAGATTGATCTTTTATAGGAGACTAGGCCTTTTTATTTGATTTGCGCTTAACTTTCCTGTGCTCCTCGTTCACCAACTCCTCGGTTTCATATTGTTTAACTTGTCTGCGGTTATTTCTTACAACGATTCATTTCTGAATGATAGAGATAATCCGCTCACAATGTTTCATGACATTCTCGTTTATTATGAAAGCTCAATTCGATTAGATTATATTTCTTGATTATTAATAAAAAATTATGCATAAAATTTAAGAATAAAAGTTTGTCAAGTTCTTATGGCTTGGGCGTGTGAGTTCGTCGACAACGTCCCACCGGTCCTGCGCAGATAAGGCTGCTCACGAAGCCTTGTCTACCACTTGGTAGATAAAGATGATACCATACAGCACTAGTGATATCTGCACGAGTTGTTGGTTCTCCGATGACATGGCAATCGGAGGTATAAGTATATTCACGAAAAACAGTACCGATCACAGTACAAGTATCAGCCGCACATGAATGAGCACGGCCCGAGTGCTGGCATGAAACAGTTCCATTTATGTTCTATAAGAATAGAATTAAAATTAAACTTGAAAAACATATCCTATTATTAGTTTTCATACTTGACCATTGATATATATCGTGCACAAAAGCACAATAAACATCAAAATGATGATTTTCATTGCCATTGATATGTATGACGTCGACGTTTGGTTTTTTGGTAGATGATCAACTGCATTGCCAATAGCAGCTATTATATACCGACGAAATGGAATTCTTCCTAGCATGAATCCGTCATGCAACTGTGTATTTTCGCAATTGTCACTCAATGGGTAATATTTTTTGTCGATGTATAAAAAATAATACATATGACTTCCTATACAGAATGCTCACAGCATGGCATTAAAAGCAAACAGTAGCCAGAAGCGTTGGAAGAAATCAGAATGACTCATGAATAATTAAACGAATATTTCCAAGAAATATTTTTGTAATGATTTTTAAGTGTATGCTTTGTTTGTATTTTTTCGGCGATTTTTTTGCTCAGGTGAAGTGAATACAAATTACGTATGCAGATTTCGCAACGTAACATACACCTCCGTCAATATTCCGTTTGCATAATCCATCATCATTATTCATTTGAATAATTCCTTTACTGATGTTCTTCTTTCCCGATATGGAAAAGAATCGTTTACTTTATTTTAATGTTTCTTTTCATATTTAAGTAGTTGATAAATTTTTCGGTTAGAAAAATACTTACACTTGTCACTTGGTTTTTATTTCCAACTTTCTTTTGCAATTAGCCCACAACGGTATTTCCTTTCTGTTTCATACTACGTTATGCAATAGATCCCCTGAAGCAATATAAACATTTGCATACTGATTGTTCAAAGTACGTTATAAGTTTTTTCCTTTTCTGTTTGTTATTCATCATATTTTTCAAAATTCCATGATCAACAGACGATTATTCATATTAACATTATGTCCTAGTCTGAGAATTTCATTTGTGTGTGTTAAATGTAAACGTGGTTGTAGTTTCAATTGGTAACGAACAACAGATTTGTGAGATGAACTTTCGATCATAGAAAAGGACTAGTCGTTTTAATATACCAAGATGTTTTTTTTTCTTTAGTTGTACTTTGTATACAATGTTACTGATGTTGTATGTAAACTCTCATTCGTTTGACTTAAAATATGATTTCGATATCATATAAAATAAAGATTAATATATGCTCTTATTTTAAAAATTTAGAATTCATAACTACTACTACTGCTGCTGCAAACTTCAATGATTATAACACAACGTGCATTTTGTTAATCTATAATTTACCTGTAAGTCATGAGTCATTTGTTAAACATTAAATGAAAAGGTACCATTGATTATTATTCAAGTAAGAATAATTTCGCCGAAAAGTAAGAATACAGTCATGTAACAGAATAGAATGAATAAACCGCATATGGTTTATGCCTTATATTGACAATCAATTGAAACGACGTCTACAATATCGATTAGACTTGAAGAGTTTGTCAACCATAACTCTCGAAACCGAAAACAAAAACAATTTTTTACTTAAAGAAGCATTCATAATCTTATTCAGTTTTAATATATCTATATTTCGGTTGAAGTACAGTAAATAGAATTCAAGCTCGTCCGAGAAATGTTGAATGATTCAAATGATCTTTATTGCGTGCTTCAAACATGATCAAACATAATTTTGGAGAATAAATATCTCAATTAATTCTATGATTTCATATTGGATGAAGTACATTATTACGTACTGATGAGTGTGGGTATGAGTATTAGTAACAGAAAAACCAACCATCACACCCATACTCATTTGTCTCAAAAACGAGAAAGCAAAATCGAAAGTTAAAATGAGTCAACGCCTTCAAAATCAATTATGAAATTTCCTTTTTCATCATTTTTTTTCCAGTTTCTTACTTTTTCGCCGAAAAGTGACGAGTGCCATTATATTTACATTTTCTTTATTCATGAATCCTTTCAAGTATAGAATAAAAAAATGTTTGCACAGTGATGCAGTCGCTTACGCGGTCTATTTCTGTGGTGCCGATTAATCATTGAAATTTTATGAAATTTTTGTTTGTTGAAAAGTTCACATTATCGTCATTTTTTGATCGGTGAACTATGTCCGTTAATGTTGTTGTACAATCATTCATTTAGGTTTCAGTTCTCAAAAAGTTTTTTTCAAACGTCAGTGTTTTATGTGGTGTATATATTTTTGAAAAAAATTCATTATTTTTCTCGGGATTAATGTAATGTACAAGCTCTATCAGAACAATTTTTTTCGTTTTATTGCTTAAATTTATCAATGGAACTTCTTATAATGACTCATGAATTCTCTATTTTAGATGAAAGATCTAATTTAAATCCATTTTGTCTTTGGTAGTTTAATTCAATGTTATGTTTTGTAGAAAAATGACCGTGTCAGAATATGAACGCTAATTCGATGTTCGATCACGATATATGCAGACACTCACATCCACATGATCAGGATGGTAGTATAAATAAAACAATAGATGATAGTAGTGTAAATAAAACAATAGATGATGGTAGCATCGAAGAAAGGAATGAAAAAAAAAGAAAGAGACGCGAAACAGTTGTAGAGTAACTAGCAAAATTGAAGCAATAAATAAATGTTGACATTATTCTTGAAATGTTTGCATATTAGATAATTGTTGAAATTTTTCGTTATTGAAATAATAGCTGTAATTCAATTGATAAGAAGGGAATTGAATTATATATTTGTCAAATAGAAGAATTAGTTATGGTTCATCGTTTATTCTATTTTATTCATCGATTGAATATCTTTGATGAATAAGATTCATGATTACACTGTCAAGATCTGCAATAAATATTGTCAAACAAATATAAATATGAGAGATTAGTCAAACATAAAAAACTATTAGATGATGTTTTCAATATATATATATATATAGGAAAGCAAACGCATCCCTATGAGCCAGAATAAATGAATATAAAGGTAAACATATGGTTTTTGTTGCTTCTTTATTACACATTATTTTATTGTACATCAACTTATTTGATGAGAATCGTAATTATCCAATGTTCTAATCTTCAAAAATTCACATCTTTTACTTCATTACTAATAGAAGTAATCTTCGGGGTAATAATACATGTTCCAAAACTTACCCAGTCAAGCAAACGTTGAAAAGCGCACATTTGTATGCATTAAAAAAATTTTTTTTCTTGAGAAAATGAATTTCGAAACGTTAATACTTACATACTTGCTTTTTCTTCCAACATAGAAATTGTTTTAATATGTAAAAATGTGCGCTTTACCCACGTAACAACGTTGTTTTTTTTCTAAACCTTCCCGGACTGGGTAGTTTTTGTCTACTGATATTGATGAAACAAACAAAGAATAACTGATTGGATTTCTAGCAGAAAGATCAAGATTTTAATCGTGAATTAATTCATTATGCCAATGATCTTTATTTACTTTCTGAAATCAAAATGGAAGCCGTGATCAGCATAAAAACTGCACTAGAAATCTAAATTGAATGGGGACACAAATGGGAGAATATTTTATTAATTCTAACGATTCATCTGACAAATCCGTGCATAAAAATATACAAAATGTCTATGCATCGGTATCCTTAATATTTATCAAACAACAAATGGTCTTTCGTTCTTCATCTTTTATGAATAGAAGTGTTTGCATATGACTAGTGTGCAACCCTTAAAATTTACCTCTACAAAGCACATATAATGAGACACAGAGTGAGAGATGAAAAGAATCATAAAAGTATAATAAACTGGGAGCCCATTCATCTCAGTTGAAATGGCACTTTTTAAATGCATTGGGTTTGCTTGTTTTTGAAAGAACACAGTCTGATCAGTGATTTAACTATAGTACACAGTAATATCAAACAAAAAAAGAGCATTCTATTCTGCCGTGAGTGTCGATGTTGGTAGGAGATGTATGATACATCCACACCCTCTTTACTTGAAGATAGTAATGAAATTACTTTTCAACTTATTCAAAAGACATAAAATGACCATGTTCGTACTTCCAAAATACATGAAGTTGATCAATCTTTTTCAAATTAATTTATTATAAAAATTTAGAATGAAAAATATTTACTAAAAGAAACTTTATGTTCGATAATTATTTCAGTTACTTTGATAACGTCTTTAATGTAATGTTCTCAATAAGATGAATTTCAACGAACAGATAATGATAAAATATCATTATAAAATTTTTTATTAAATTCTAAAGAGAAAGAAAATCATGAGGTATTCTTATTTCAATGCGCAATTAACAAACAAATTGTTTTTCTTTATTAACAATCGAGAACTGTTTTCTTAAAAATTCAACCAAGTGAAATGTAATGAACGAGTGAGAAAATAAAAAACATGATAAACATCATTTGCTTTGTTTTTATTTGAAAACTCTATATTTGCTACTTGAAAAAAATTACAAAACATATATATCAAGTAAATTAAAAACAATGACGTAGTTAGTAAAATATCCAATAGAAAAAAAACGCACTTTCAATTTATCTTATATTTTGAAATAAAAAATAGTTCTTCAGTTTAGTCATTATAACTGCAATTTTTCTAGTATATAAGAAGGTGATATTTTATTCTAAGACTTTATTTTTTTCTTTATTATTCTATAGACATCAATCAATAGTTCTGATAAATCCGTCGATACAGCAACATGTTCATGCCAATATTATCTAGTATTCGAATTAGCTATGGAATATTCATATTCATGTTCTTTCAATGCAGTTCAGGTAAGAAATCGAATTGTTTTTTTTCCAATTTTGTAGAGAAATTCTAATAATAGTTTTCCGTTGTGTACTCATGATCCCATAGAATATTGATCGTTATTATAATACTGTAGAAAGAATGTTGAAAAAGCTTCCATATAATGTTTCTATTACAATATGTGCATTCAGTTTACTTTACTACCAAGATAATCAAAATAAGTTTGTGCAACTAGAACTTTAATGAGTTATTTATTTATTTATAAATGAATGTAGAAAAGAAATGAATAATTAATAATATGTAGTAGAATAATGAACATATAAAAATTAATTTATTAGATTTTTTTTGAATATTATTTTGTATTATAGCTTTATGGTATAATCAACCGAAATTTAGTCCTTGTGCAACTTGGAATTCATATGCCACTACATTTGCAAATTCTACTACACTTGGTCCATATACTCATGGAATTTTTATTGATACAAATAATACTATCTATGCAGGCAGTTGGGGTATTAGTACTATTAAAGTATGGCGTTACAATAGTTCAACTCCTATAAGAACTATTACTGCTGGTCTGTATGGGCCCTATAGTGTATTTGTTGCAATGAACGGTGACATTTACATCGACAATGGTCTTCAAAATGGTCGAGTCGATAAGTGGACACCAAATGCAATTAACAGTGTAGAAGTAATGAATATTAGTAAAGCATGTTTTAATCTATTTATTGATACGAACAATACATTATACTGTTCTGTGGCTGACTTAAATATAGTAGTAACACTTAATTTGAATACTAATTCAAAGATACCAGTGACGCTCATTGGGAGTAATGGTACAGCGGGATCAACATCAACATTGCTTAATTATCCATGGGGAATCTATGTCAAAACGGATTTCACTTTGTATGTAGCAGATAGTAATAATAATCGAATACAAAGTTTCAAGTTCGGTGAATTAAATGGAACCACCGTAGCAGGAAGTACAGCACCAGGAACTATTACACTTCAAGGACCAGGTGGTATTGTACTCGATAATGATGGATATATGTTTATCATGGATACTGCCAATTCACGTATCATTGCATCAAGTTCAAATGGATTTCGATGTGTGGCTGGCTGTTCAGGTTTAAGTGGATCAACACCAGACAAATTATACAATCCTCGTTATATGGCATTTGATACCTATGGTAATATGTTTGTAAGCGATGATGATAACTATCGAATACAAATATTTACTCTTACATCCAACACTTGTAGTAAGTTTTTTTATTTTAAGTCATTAACCCCAAAGATGGATAATTCTTAAAAAAATGTTGAATATGTTTGATTAATTCTATATATGATAGAACACTAGTAAAATCGATGACGAAGAATATTATTTTTCTATCATATATAGCATAATTACTTTATTTATTTCATAGATCAAACAACCGTTGGAAGTTCTTCTACTTCATTGAGCACTACAACACAAGGTAATTTCAGTTTTTACATTTTTTTTTAATAAATAATTTTTTTTCCTATATAGGAAAAACAACCGTTGGATCTTCTTCTACTTCAATGAGCACTTCAACACAAGGTAATTTCAGTTTCCTGCGTTTTGTAATACACAGATTTCTTTTCTCTATAGGAAAAACAACGGCTAGTACTGTATCAAATCGAATGAATAGCAGTGTCTCTTATCAAACGACTAGTACTGTAACACATTCAATAATGGGTAATATGGCGAATAGAATGAGCATCAATATACATAATTCAATATATTATAGCCTTTTTTTAATTTCTCTTCTATTCTTTGCCTTTTAATAACTATTAAAAGTCTATAATTACTTTTTCTTCTTCTTGCTTACGTCGCATTCATATTATTCTCGCTAATGATTTTTTCTCGGATGATATCATTTTCAATACTGATTGCTTCTCTAATGAAACTATTTATTCTTCATATTCTTTCTACATGCTTGTTATTGTCAAGTAATAAAAGCTTCACTCGATGTTTCCTCTATGCTTCAGTTGCTATACATATATGATAAATTTTAATGAAATAAAATATATATATATATTATTGTAGCATCTGGTTCGAAGTCATTAGCTAATACAACATTGAGCAATGTGCTAAATTCAATATCTAACAGTGAATCTTGATATCAATTGATTAAGCATTTTGTTAAAAATCATCTAATGATAGTCTATTATGTGAAGAGCAAGAGCAGATACAAATGTTTTTTCTTCTTAACAAACTTTTTGAAGTGTCATATAAAAATAAAAATAATAATATATCTAGTTAGATAACGTGATTATTTTACATCTTATCAGTCAAGTCAGTTTCTTGAATACTTAATCAACTCGATGAATTAATTATTTTTGATGTCATGCTTTCACGTTCAGTAGTGTGCATGTGTTTTATGTTCATAATATATATATGATGTATCATATCTGAAGATCATGGGAATTATTATATTTGTTTCTAAAAAGAGTCAGACTGGTGTCATTTAAATAGTATTTTACATATTTAACTAATGCATCTATAAGTTTATCCAAGTATAATTCTTTTCTTTTGATTATTTTTAATAAATAAAAATAAATCTTTGTCCTCATGTTCTTGAAGATAAGGATATTACTTATCTCACTGTCACTCACTCTCACCCACACCCTATTAATATAGTGTTCTACTAGTAATTAAGTGTCAATCATCAATATGTATTGTTCCATGTACAATATTAATCGCAGATGAATATGGAAACCATTGCTCCTCATCATGATAATATACTGTATCACCAACTACAGCAAATAATTGAGGTCCAGCACCCATTGTTTCATAATATTTTGCATTGGGTAAACCATCACTATTCCGATTGAATTCTTGTTTTAAATATTCCCATGTGCGCTCAACACCTAAGACATAACACGGTAATTCTGTTCGTATACTAGTGAATATAAAACTGCATGTATTCATATTATTGATTTCGATATGGTTTCTTTTCTTTGCATCGATAATTATATGCCTCAGTAAATATGTATATTTAGGGGAATATAAATGTAAAGAAATACAGTCGAGAAGAAAAGAAGTATTAAAAGAGTATATGCAAATAATTGCTCAATGATGAATGAAAATATTTGCTGGTATTATAAATCAAACATTAATCCGTGGCCAAACACATCAACAACCGATATAAATCAAAAGGAATGGAGTAAATATAGAGATATTGAAATTGATCTGATTGAAGAAACCTATCAAAAGAATGAATCCTATGTATTATTAGATCGATATCGAATAGATTTGAAAGAATTTATTCAAATAAAACTAACAGATGAAACAAAACAACGACCAATTAAACGTCAAACTAGGGATGCGCAGTTTCAGTTAACCGTACACTGTCAGCCCTGACAGTGACGCACTGTAGCACTGACGTCACTGACACCGACTCACTGACGCTATGGATTTACTGGCACCGTCGGTGTCGCTGACACCGAAGGCATGCACCAGTGTTCACTGTGGCACTGATGATCACTGCTGCACTGATTCTCAGTAAACACTGGCAGCACTGAAATCGGTGTTCTGTGGTGCACTGACACACTGGCTTCGTCAAAACGTATACATAATAATGGTTTAGTTTTATTTTTTATCAAGAAATAATATTAAGAGATGCGCACTCATATATTCATAAAATCATATACTGTCTTGATTTGTATAATTATATTATATCTATTGATATCTTTGATTTTTATTTATATATTTTGTTAGAGGAGGAAAACCTAGGGCGAAGTAAGCAAATCTACGAATACAATATATTTTGTTAAGTAATTTATAGCCTGAATGTTGACGTGAGCGTGTCAGTGCACCACTGAACACCGATTTCAGTGCTGTCAGTGTTTACTGAGAATCAGTGCAGCAGTGATCATCAGTGCCACAGTGAACACTGGTGCATGCCTTCGGTGTCAGCGACACCGACGGTGCCAGTAAATCCACAGCGTCAGTGAGTCGGTGTCAGTGACGTCAGTGCTACAGTGCGTCACTGTCAGGGCTAACAGTGACAGTTTTTCAGTATTTTCACTGAAACTGCGCATCCCTACGTCAAACTGATTCAACTCAAAAAGAATGTTTACGTGAATATCGTTTTGGTTCATCACTACCATTAATATCAGATAGATCTTCATCCTCGTCGTCTTATGGTAGTTCTGATTGTTGGTGTCCATTTTTAACTGCTTGGCTCAAGAGTTCTGCTGGTCAACAAACTTTTATTCATTTCTCTAAATGTATTGAAGCATGTGCTCAAGGTATTGAACGTGAAGCTGCTTTGTATGGTAATCATAGTAATGCAGAAGCAGCATATATGGCTGAAAAAATTCGTCAATGTTCAAACAAATCTCGTGTGGAAATATCCAAACAATGCATTTCTTTCTATACAAAAGATAGTTTTCTATATTATGCTTTGAATGAAGCTTTACGAAAACAAGATTATACAAAAATTGAAACATTTGGACCATTATGTTATCTTATTCGAAATTATTCTTGTCTTGAACAAGATTATATTGGCATTGTTTATAGAGGATTACAATTAGATTATACAGATATAGATCTCTACAAACAAGATATAAGCCAATGGAAAACTTGGCCAGCATTTACATCGACTAGTAAAGATCGTCAACTGGCTGAAATGTTTGGAAATACTTTAATCATTATTGAAGTGACCAAGGTTAAACTTAGTTCTCCACGAGCTTATGATATTGCTCATATATCGAACTATCCGCATGAGCAAGAAGTACTAATGCCAGCTGGAGTATCATTTCAAATACTAAAAGTTGAACAAGATTTGTCACAAAAATATATTATATATGTGAAAGTTTAATTATTATTGCTGATTCTTATGTAATAAACTGATTGTAACGATTTCTAATAGAAGAAATGTTTCTATTGAGAGTATTATATTTCTCCTCATCGAGAATCACATCGATTTCATACAACCCATACACTTAAAATATCAATCTGCCAGACAGAACGAAATAAGATGGAAAGCAAAGTATTATATGATGTATAAAATAAGAGTAATATTTGAAATGAGAAGGAATCATAAGAACAAGACAAATATTGTTAGAATGCATGTCTCAATCCATCGTGCTTGTTTTTCTTTTACGCAGAACACACAAAAATTGTGCGTGAGTGGTATGAGGTTGTTAATGTAGTATAAACACAATATACATACTTTCAGAATGGTTTTTGCAGTATTTATCAACACGAACAAAATAGAGTGCTGCAGTTTTTACTGTTGAAAAGAAAAGATGAAGCTGCATGAACGAAGATTTTTGACACATTGATACGATGATGTTTTTATAAAAAAATCACTGAACGATAACCGTTTTATTTCTATCATTTCTAGTACATTGTATTAATTTAGTTGTATTTTATAAAATGAAAACATAAATATTTTATTTATAGAAAAATAGAAGAACTCATTAATAAATTTCATCTAATTTAACGAAGATATGTGCCAATAGGGTCAAGTTATTTAACCTTTTACTCGCTTAGAAATATGATGACCGCTGGATAACGATTTCTTCTTTTTCTCTATGTATATTTGTTTTACCTTTTATATTCAAACTAGAGGATGCACCCGCTGCAAAATCCTTGTCATACAGTTCCCGCTGCAAACTCTCTCTCATACAGTTGTCGCTATAAAATTCCTCTGAAACCGTACCCGCTGCAAAATATTTATATCTCAAGCACCATCCGTATCCGACCCCTCGCCACTTTTCCTTGTATATGCAGAAGTGTGATTGATGGTTTGGTGACGTTAGTTATCACAGAACGACCTGGGTGAACTTTCAATCACGCCCCCTCCCCCCCTCCCGATAACTATGCCAATCCCCGTCGACCGTCTTAGGTACCTAAGGAAGCGTCATGGAAAGTTGTGCGATTATAGCTATTACAGGGACCGAATGCATAGCGAATAGAAGATGTGCGCTCAGACGGCCTTCGGCCGCCTTCGCTAGCTATTTTTTTTAACTTTTCAAAATGCTGCAATCCTATTGGTCAGTTCTATAGATTGCCTGTAGCAAGCGTAGGATTCATTTTTTTTCGGAAAAAAGTACATGTCGACCTTCCCCTGGGTGTAGCCATCATTTCTAGAAAGTTTCATTGCATTTGCTCGTACGGTCTCCAAATGCATAAAGAACAAACAAACAAACAAACAGACAAACATTCTTCTTTATATATATAGATAGATAAACATAGAGTTAGTTTCCCGACGCATTTCGTGTTATCGACAATCATGAGGGTATGGGTGGATGTGGATCAGTGATTGGATACTGAGTACATTACTTAGTACTTTTTGTACTAAGTCCTTAAAAATTCAGAATACTTAGTACATTTTTGTAGTACAAGTACAAATACTTAAGTATATTGTACTTAAGTACATGTGTACTTAGTACATGTACTAGAGTACATTTGTACTAGTACTGTACTAAGTACAATGTACTTAAAGAAATCTTTTCTGTTTCAAATCAATGTTATTAGTTTTCCCATTTGTGTTTTATCAGGTTAAAAATATACTTCTGTATGCTTTTTACCTATTCGACATCGTTTAAATATTCAAATATTGCTTACAATATTTAAAACGTTTGTTATACATGAAAATAAATATCAAAATCTCATGAATTTATTTTAGTGTAACATTTGTTTCTAAACTGATATTACTTTATTGTTAGGATATTTTTTCCTCAAAAGCCTTTCATTAAATTCGCTTTTATACAAGGTTGTGATAGCCTGCGATGACAAATAAAGTAAGATGTTTTAATAAAAAACTAAAATATTTATTAATTAAAAAATGAAGTTTATCTTGAGGGTGTCAGTGCGGATATATTATATTTATCTCACACTTGCACACACTACACTCACATCTTCAAGCGGCTCTGTTATGCCACTTCTCGATAAAAGTCTTATTTGTCTAACTCATTGTTATCAATCGTAAAATAGAAATCTCATTAATTTTATGCTGATAAATATGAAAATGGGATGATGTTACTGTTATGCCTCTTTTATTTTCGCTACTACAGATGTCATTATGTTACAGATTACGAAATATTGATGTATGAATACTAATCAAACCTAAACATAAGATTATACTTAAGTACATTGTACTAAGTACAGTACTAGAACAAATGTACTCTAGTACATGTACTAAGTACACATGTACTTAAGTATATTGTACTTAAGTACAAGTACGTAGTACATTTGTTAAGTAAAAAGTAATTGTACTTGTACTTAATGTACTTGTACTTGTCCAATCACTGATGTGGATGTAGTTATTGATGAAAGTATGAACGCCATATTCACAAGACCAATAATCGCACCATTTATATTCACTATACTATTAGATGAACAATTTAGTCGTTCTATTTTCGTCGATCTAATTACTTCACCCACTAAATGAAGTGTTGAGTTGTGCCCGACGTTAATGAGAGAGACAGTAGTTATCATACAATCTGTTTTACTTTTTTTAATCTATTTGGCAAAAGAATTAAGCTTGGGATCGAATAAGTGTTATCTAGTGGTGATCAAGTATGAATGCGAATATGAAAAATGCACTCATGCAAAGATTTTAGTTAAAGAATATAATTGTTTAGAAGACGAAGAACAATTGAAAATCCATAACATGATTGGCTATGTGCAATAATTAAGGCGTTTACATGAATATCAAATAGTTTATGATTAGCTAAATGAGACATTGAAATATTATACTCTATCATAGTTATGTTTTATATTTTTGAATTTATGAACCATTTTAATGATTCTTTCAATTTTGTCGTCAAATACACATTGTCCAATGCTTCAGAAGTTATATATACACAACATCAACTTTAATCTTTCATCTGCTTTCAATGTGTTTTATTTTAAGTGTGCTCATTGATTACAAGTCAGACAAAGATCTCACGGCTATGATGTTTTCGTGGCCTGTTTTGTCCACAGTTGCCATTTCCACAACATTCACTTGGACCAGGCCATGTAAATATATTACCAATACAAAATAAAACAGCTTTATTGCATCGAGCGCATGGTTCAAACAGAGCAACACCAGGAATCCCTATGTAAATATCGAACAACATATATAATTCAATTAAACATAATCAAATTTACTTACACGACCAACTCCAGCTGTTCGCCCGACATCCATATCTCTTAAAGCATTCATCATGCCAATCACAACATCGACCCTTTGGACCACAACTCGGAATAATCGCATCGCAACCGTGATTATCTCTTGTTTGAAACATCATTCTCATCAAAACATTGTCATTTGTATATTTTGAAGAATAATCAGCACATACACAAAATATTGTATGACTAACAAAAACAATTATTGTTGATAATTGCATTTTGTACTATTCAAAAACAGATCCAACGAAAATGATTCTTAATACTTCATTTCTTTTCATTGTCATCGGATGCTAAATCCCTGTGTATATATATATGATATCATCATGCAGTGGTATTGCACTAAAACGAAATATGATTCCCAACCTCAAGAGTTACCTTTATAATATTCAAAAATAGCGATGAAATTACAAAAAACACAAATATTCAGCTGCTTCATTTTTCAATTTCACCATTTCGATATTTTTCTTTAAATGTAAACTTCTTGGATGATTTGGAGGCAGAGCATTACTATAATCTTTCTTGCGATCGTATGTCATACCGATGGTCCCATACAGAACACTAAATTCAACGTGGTTGTCTGGCAGTTTTTGACGATATACAAAGAAATATGATAGCACACGATTGTATGCGGAAGTAAAACTGAGACAAACAATGAACTCATATCTGCTTATCAATCCTCCGTATATAGCACCAGGTTGAATAGGTTGAGTCAATAGAAAACGCTGTGTTTTTTAATCTTTGTACGAGAAAGCAAATTCGTAAAGTCACGCATCTCATCGATGAAAGTAAAAAATTTGACATTAACAGTATTTTGTCATTTCAAAAGATAGAGTTTATGTTTGAGATTTATCTGTTTCACAGTCAGTAACACTTTTCTATATATTTATCATCAACAACGTCTTTCATAATACTAAACGTTTTCTTCCGTTACTACGTGTTCTCATTCACTATGAATAGACATATAACGTAGTAATCTCGACATCTCTTAATAATTTAATATTCTATTCAGGTTAATTATGGTGTTTATTATTTCATACTAAATGGTTATGATAGACAATGCATAGTACCATTACTCTTCTAAATAATCGAAAATTACTTGATAAACTTTTCAGCAAGCTATAATATTTTGATATATAGAAATGAGAAAAATTCATTAAGAATAATGTTTACTTTCTCTTAAAGTAATTATAGTTGTTTATAATCTTCGATGTTCTCTATCAAGATTGATTGATCAATAAGATGACGTTTTCATTTCGTTTACTACTAGTCTATTAGTGACATTTTCATTGATTAATTCATTAAAATTGCTGTTTTTCTCTTCCAAGCTAAATATATCTTTCATTATTTCTTAACAATACCAAAAAAACTTATTACTGATATAAGTCAAGAAACACTTGAATCGAAGATTGTTTCGACAAAACTAAAAGAAATCTAAGTGAGCGTTAATAACAGTTAGAAGATATCGAGACAGATTGTTTAGTTTTGTATTAACTAGATTATTCGGATGAATAAAGACGGAAATTAAGTTGAATATATACTGGAAAATTAAAAAAAAACAAGTTAGCAGAAAATAAAATAAATACTCTAACTATTGTGTAGTTTATTCTTACTTTATCTGACTGAATAGTCTTCATATACTGTAATATTTCTTATCAAACAGCTAAGCACAGTGTGAAACAATTCATAACTGTGTAGCTCATCAAGTGTAACATCTCTCTCGATAAATATGTCTTCATCATCCGAGATCCTATCTATACTGGCTTCCGTACAAACATATTTATATCAATTTATTTGTCCAATTTTTATGCTAATGGGTACTGTCGGTTGTGGAATAAATTTAATCGTATTCACTCGAAAAAATCTACGAAAAAATCCATGTTCAATCTATTTCATCGCATATAATGTTGCTAATTTAGGATTCATTTATGCTTTGTTATTATCTGCAACGATAGAAGAAGGATATAATATTGATGTTAGTATTCAGAGTCTGATCATTTGTCGTCTACGTCTATATACTGGTATTTTATTCGATGTTCTCAGTCCATTCTATTTGATTTTGGCTTCGATCGATCGAATATTGGTCACTTCACAGGATGCACTCGTTCGACAAAAAAGTACTCGACGTCTAGCTCTTCTAAGTGTGATAGGTGGGACATTATTTTGGACATTGTTTCAAAGTCATGCATTAGTATTAACAAATATTATCCAACTGGGTCCTAATCTATTTGTTTGTTATTTTCAACCGGGTGTTTATTTGGATTTCTTTACTTTTTATGCGATTCTGAAACAGTTTGTATTCTTCTTACTAATGATTATATGTGGAGTATGGTCGATCAAAAATATTCGAAATCTACAACGTATTCGGATTGCTCCTGATTTATCTGTCAGTCGAACAGTTGTTGAAAATAGCTCACAAGCTACTGCAAAGAAAGATCGTCAAATGATTCTCATGTTACTCATAGATATCATTATTTCTGCACTATTCAGTTTTGTTTATGCTATCTATCTGCTATATTTACAAATAACACAAAACTACAATAAAACGACTGATCGGATGGAAATTGAAGATCATATTGGATATTTATGTCTATTTTGTATTGGTATACCATATTGTGTTAGTTGTTATGCAAATTTAATTGTTTCGAAAACGTTTCGAAACGAAGTTAAGAAAGTATTTCTATGCGGATAAACATTTTGTTTTTTTATCCAGAGCACAAAGTTTGAAGTAGACATTAACAGAACAATATCAAATTAGTTCGTTTGCGGTGATTAGCTTTATACATTCGTGTCAATTTTGTTTGTTGTATTGATGTTGTTTAGTGGATGTAACAGATTATTGCCAATAAATAAAATTCTTCTCTCTATTCTCGAATGAGATAATGACACATATTTGTCTATCGAAATGCATAGTTTATGACATTTCATTGTGTAATCTGAGCTGTTTTGAAATATTTCATTGAAAAATGCAACTATAGTGGAATAAAAATGTTGTAAAACGATTTAATAAACAAATAGTAACTTTGACAAAAATACAAATCGAATTATTCTCTTTAAAATAATTAATTTCTATTTTAATACTAATCGACTTTCAACAATTTATTATAGAGAATTAAGATATATTCCTTTTTGTTAAATCAAAATTCGATCTATATTGCGAGTAGGTTAACTGTATTTTATCACATCATTGGTCTTATCTAAGATGAAATGAAAGCACTAAATCGTATATCTGTTGTATTATTTAAGGTTTGATTGAGAAGCTAAACAATAACAATGATGTAATTTTATCTGATGACTCAAACAAAATATCAATCTTTATATTTTAATGTTGTGAAGATTGTATGAATAACATTTTTATTGAGTCATTGATGGGAAAATGATTTTTTATCAATGTAATATTGTATTACAATGATGAAAAGGTCATTATACTTTATCGGTACTACCACTACAGATGTATATAAAAGGACTAGTAAATCACATTGAAAAGCATCATTTTCATACGATTAACAAATATTCGATCAATAATTAAACTTATTATGTCTTCTATAAGATATATGGCTTGTTATTACTTATTAATTTTCTGTATTGTTGCCGAGGGATTACCAAGATATCGTCGACAAGGTCTAGGACAATCTGCTATGGAACAATCTCTTAATTCTGCTCGCACAGGAAGTGTATGTACAAAATAAATACATCTCTAATTAATGACTTTCCTTTTTTATTTTAATCAGTGGTCTCATAATATACAAGCTAGTGGTAGTATGAATAATTTCAAAAATTATCAGTATGGCGGACAAATTGGAGTTGGTATTCCAGTCTATAATAGAGGATATAATAAACCATCAGTTGGTTTGGGTGCAGCTATGAGTGGTGGATACGCAAGGTATAATGTAAGTTTTCAATCATGAATTTCTTGTCCTATTCTCGGTTTCCTATATTCAGGGTCAAAGGTCTGCAGCAAAACCAGAATGGGGTGTTGGTGTTGGTGTCAAAATTCCATTTGGTCGTGGTTAAATATTTTTTATTTTTCTAATTATAAAGAATTATTTTTCCTATGAATAAAATACAAACTTCTTTTTCGAAACTGAAGAAAAACGTTAAACTAGCAGATTTGTTACGAATTAATCGAATAATGAACAGTTTAAATTATTAAAACAATCACCATCCTTATTCTCATATACTGATCAAAGTTAGAAGTATAAAAAATCAGCAGTGTTCAGATTTACGCGAAAGAAAAATTTTGAAAAATACCGAAGTTTTTCATCACCATCCATTGTCACATAAAGATTCATACAATAATATATCAATTAATTATAACGCATATTTCAAAAATTCTATATCGAACCGTCTATACCGTCAACTACACAAGAAGCTTTGGAACTTTTCGAAGTTCCTAGACACCATATTACATATCCGAAATAGAGTACAGATAGATAACCTGTGAAGCAACGAAAGGAACTCTAAAAATTTTTCAGGAGACTCCCCCAATCACTGCGAAAGATGGTACAGTTTATCAAATAGAAGTAACGTATAGCAAGCGTGCAGCGAAGACACAAAACTTAGAAATTACCAGGAAATTTCAGATATTAGTCAAGAAATAATGAGTAATACTATATACATCGAATATATATGACGAATAAAAGAAAAAAAGAAATCACCAGGAAATTTCAAATATTAGTCAAGAAATAATGACTGATACTATATATCAGAAATTAACTCGAAATTTTGTTATAATTTCTATATTGTCTTCTTACTTCCTACCCTATGCGTTATGTGTCTGAAATTATCTAAAAGTTTTTGAGGTAAGTGGATGTGCTTTTAGTATTTTTTGTGGTTGATGGGGAACTGGAAATTTGCTCTGAGTGAAAATCTAAACATACCTCATCAGGGGGCACTTTTGAAAATGATTCATAGAAAATTGGCTAAGAGAACGAGCACATGTGTATATATTAGTAAGCATGCAAATATATAAATCGTGACGAAAGAAATGATGAATGCATACGCAACATTATTGAAAGGAAGTGACTATAAACAGGTAAGAGTAAATATAATTGACAAAGTAAGAATGAGAAAAAATGAAAACGTGTTTGTTTTTATTAAAAAGAGTCATATCAATGTGTATATATATATATATAATATTATTCTACGAATTTTTAAGATTCACTTCTAATATGATGTCTGTCATACAATCAGACATCGCGAATCGTGTCAAGTTCTCCAATATCTTATATCAATTGTTCAGTAGAACCGGCCAGTTTTTCGTCACTACACTTAATCCTATTTTTACTGCAATCAATAAACGTGGCATTACTGCGACGAATTCTTTCTCATTGATACAGCAAAAACCGTAAGTTTGATAAACGCTGTCAAAATATTTGTATAGAAAATAATTTCTTTTCTACTCAATTAACATCATTGGAATCACTTCCTTCTGAACTCTTCTATCATGAGATTTTCATCTATCTGAATTCTGTTGAACTGATCGATGCATTTTTTAATATCAATAGTCGCTTTCATAATCTAATCTATGCCTATCTCTATCAACATGTTGATCTAGATTCGATTTCTTGGGAGCTTACACATCGTTACTGTTATTCTCAAGATAACTGGATTCCAATCCAAGTTAATGGTAAGTCTAGTCTCCTACTTTGTAGACACCATTTTATTTAGAAACCTGTTCGATTCTTCTAGAGATGGCAAACTTCAATCTCACTCGTATTCAATTTACATTGACATCAATTCAATGTAACTACAATCAACTTCGTCAGTTATTTCCATTATCATACAAAGATTTTAGCATTCTCTATCCGCAGTTACGTGCTCTTTCGATTCAGGATATCTTGGTTTCAAAAAGAAGTACCGGTCGAATTCACTTCTATCTAAGAATATTTATTAAGAAACTGCACACCTTGCGACTCAATTATACTTTTTCGTCATCTTCAAAATCTCCTTTACAGTGTTCAAAACTATTTTTATCGTCAAATTGCACACTAAAATCATTGTCTATTGAAAATCGTTTAGTGTATTCATTACATCTGTATCAATTGGAACATTTGAATATTGAACTAGATAATGAAAACGACTTACATTCATTATTACTGTATAGTCTACCAAACGTTAAGACTTTAAAAGTTAACTTAACATCATATGTAGAGTCAACATTACTGAATGTTATGAATTCTAATACTCGTAACATCTCTTTACATTTGAAGGAATTCGAGTTGAAAAGTTACACTGCTTCTTTTAACTACAGAGCGTTGGAATCATTAATTTTGAATTTCAGTCGATCATTGAAGGTATTAACATTCAACTTGTATACGCGTTTACTGGATTCGACTGCAATTGATGGTCAACGATTAGGTGAGTTGATAGATACAGATGAGAATCAACTGGAATGTTGACGATAACTTATTCTCATTTATTTTATTATTTAGAAAATAATCTAGTCTCAAATTTACCACATCTAGAAAGATTCAATTGCAGTTTTTGGTTCATTTTTCCGTCAGATCTTTTTCCATCTCTGCTCGATGTTCAACTGTATCTTGATACATTTAAGACTGATTTCTGGATATCATCACAATGCTTTCCACCAGTCTACTGTTTTTATAAACAAACTGAAACGGAATCGTACACTACTAGTTTCGTGATGCAGTCATTGCCACAAATAGAATGTTCATATGATTTGTTTCCTTCTTCTGTACCTTTAATCTACCTTTCTAACAGAGGTAATATGTATCATCTAAAAGATGTCAGTCAAATACGTGTTAAAGATGATAATTTATCAACTGAATTTGTTCAATCTGCTAGTGATCTCTTCCCGAACTTGGAACACATCACATTTTCTAATTGCTGTATTACATCTACCATTAACAATTGGAATGGTACTTCGATAATGACGTCAGTAACATATATTACGTTCAAGAATGAATTCCCAACTTCCGAGGGTCTGAAAAGGATACTTTTCATATTCCCAAATTTACATATTATAGAATCACATTCATATAAGAGTCGAAAATACTCTAGCCTACGTCAAGAAAATGATCTGATTGGAGTTAGAGAAAAAATAAAGAAATTTGTTGGTTACCAATGCGGATCGAAAAAAACGAGTAAGTAAACATACTCTCTATCAATTACTTATTGTTATCTTATTTTAATTTCATTTTCTCTTCTAGTCTCGACAGCTCAACAATATTTGAAACTATTATTTCCAAATGCCACAATCCTTTTATATGCAACAGCGTATTAGCACTGAAATTGATAGGATTACTATGTACTACTGCTAACCGTCTACCAGACATTTTTGATAGTATACGTATTATATAAAAAAATATAATGATAGCCTGGACAAATTGAAATGATTAAAATACAGCAGTCTTGCGGTTGAGAAACTTCATCTATTACAATAGTTTCTTATGCAAATAATCTTTTCTTTTTATTCATTAAGTTGTGTACAATAATAGCGTCATACAAACTATATTTTGAGAGAAAAGTTTATCAGCCAGAAAACTGATCGTCATTATTTAATATTCGGTTTTTATCATAATATCTGACGAGAAATACTCTTCAGTTAGACCTAATTATGTAATATAAAATAATTTAAAAAAAAACGAGTGTCGAATTGATCGATGACTGTGGTCTGGATAGACCGAAAGTAATGCTTCTGTCTCATAACTTTTGAGTTGTGTTAGTCATCGATCACGGCTCGTCTCTTTCTTTTCTTATCGAAATCATACTTAAGTTGTATATGTTTATAGATGGTGTAATTCTTTTTTTTCCTTCATTAGATTACAACACACAATATTCATATTGTGAAATTTCAAAGATACAAAGAAAAATAAAACAAAAATGTTTGTTAACCGACATAGGATTCGAACTGTCGTATGATTATAAACGAATAGCTGAATGTAATTGTCTTATCTTCACCACATCCATGCTCAAGAAATTAAATCAATATTTTCGTTGTTAAACTATTTTGAATATATACATGTCTTATATTACTTCATATGATGTTATTAAGTGTATAGCATAATTACAATATACAAACGACTCGTTAATATGAAACGAAAGAAGAAAAAAAAAGAGACTAACGGATTGAGGTATCAACAAACACTAAATAGTATCGTTTATATTCTTCTTTTTCTTCATATAATATAAAAAGAAAAGTCACATGGTGATCAATGATGAAAAAGACAAAGGTATATTTGTTATTAATACTAGTTTGATAATACACAAGGTAAGTAATAAGTGAGATATATCTGATATACAAGTATATACAATACACGTGTATCTTTGAGTGATTCACACCATCAATGAACTTTTGCATGGAATCTAAAGTTTTTAATATTTTCTCTCTTTCTTCTATTTTTAAATAATTTATAGATATGCTACTGTTTTAAAATCAATGTTTGCACGAAAATTAGTTATTTTTGGTTCAATTATTTTTTCAATTTGTTTCCTCATAAATGTGTTTCTTCGTACCAAATTTTTGCAACCAACACGCCATTGTGAAGAACAAATAAATGTGTCGAAAATAGAAACTTATGAGACGTACATGAATCAGATATGTTCTCATATGTTGAAGCATTCAGATATATTAAATAATAGTGATATATCGATACATATTAACGTACCTAGAACGGTATCTCGACTCAGTGAATCGAGTGTTAACTCCTTGTGAACATATGATCGGAATGAATGTTGTTCGAGCCTTTTCTGCTTTTTGCGAACGCTATAAGATTACGTACTGGATGATGGATGGGTCTATTGCTGGTTCAGTCTGCCACTGGGATATCATTCCTTGGAATCGAGATTTTGACTTTTTCGTACCTAAAAATGACAGAGAACTTCTTGAACGTCAATTTCCGATAGAGCAACATGAGCAAGGTAAGTTAAAGCATGGACCAACAAAGATTTTTCCTGAGTCAAAATCGAAAGTAATCCCTTCTAAAAGACGTTATCCGTTTATTGATATATTTTACTATGACGAGAACAAAACTCATATTTGGGATCATAAGCAATGTTGTCATCATAATATTAGTAAATCTGTTGTATTTCCGTTAAGTATTCGTCCACTTGGTTCTCTATGGCTTCCTGCTCCACGAAATCCATTCGGCTATTTTCAAGAGTTGCATCCACCTTTATTTTCTCATGTGGAAAGTGAATGTCATGTCAGAGGCTACGCCGCGAATATAGTGAAAGTAATGTTTGAACCACCGATGATTGTACAATGCGAAACTCTTTCTCGAATGTATCCATTTGTAGAAAGAACAAAGAATAATATAGAACGTCTTATACTTGATGGAGAAGTTTTACAAACAATGTCAACTTAACAAGCTATGAAGCAATTATCTGATAATACAATAGTTTGACTCAAAATTTATTTGATTTTTTTGTTGATATCTTATTGTAAAGCTTCATTCTCTTTGATCTTCTTAAGATATAAAGTATTGTTCATCGTCGGAAACAGTTTCTAACTTATGTACTTATAACATTGATAATCATTACAACAAGATATGTGATGAATGGTTAATGCTATTTGAGGAAATTCAAGAAGCAATTTGTACGAACAAAATATTTTATTATGCTAATGGTTCGAGTTATGAATAATGAACAAGTATTTCATTCAATTAAATTAATAAATCTGAAGAACCTCATATTATCATTTGTCAAAATTTTCTTTTCTCTCTCTGGTTTTTTTAAAGTAAATACCATGAAGTATAAGTAGTCTATGTTTCATAAATTCATATGTTCTTTTATCTCATACTTATATTAGTAAAGGACTTATACAGAAAAATTGCGCATGAAGTTTTTCTCGAATATTAACTAAAATAAAAGGTAAAGCTGTAATAAAGGAGAATGTTTGTTATAATTCTAACAGAATATGAATTAAAGAAGATACAATACATTTTTATAAGAATAAATGAAGCGAACGGTCACGAACATTATTTTTACCTCTACATACATATAAAATCGAGGATATTGATCATTATTTAATTCTCATTCGTTAAATATCCAACGACATATTTTATTTTGTTGCGTACTATTTTATATGAAAATATACTAACCTTCAAGTAACAATATAATCAATGAAACAACAATCTAGTGCCTAAGTCTAGGAGTCACCATCGACTTACTCGCTAGTTTTTTTTTTCTTAGATATTTTACAGAAATTTCTTCTATAGCATTTAGTTTTTCGACATTTGTTCAAATTTACTAACATTTAGTTTAGTTCTACAGTGAACTTAAGATGGTAATTGAATCATATTTATAGTAGAAAAAAGAAGACGAACCTAAATCAGACATATTCATACATAAACTATGAATGATATAAGTCCACAAATTATCTATTGTTTTTTTGGCCAAGATGTTTCTTCTTTTTTACTTGATTTGCTTTCTATCCTTTGTAAAAGATATCAAATTTAACGTTAGAATATCAAAAAAGGAAGCAGAATAGAACGAAAAAAAATATTTATTGAATAATTCCAAACTCGAAAATGACCAAAAAAAATAAAAACGAACAAATATTTATATTAACATGTTTTTAATAGAATTTCTATATAATCCGCTCCATAATTGGCAACAGCAATGTCTAACCAATTATCTCCATTGAAATATCCAACAGCAACTGCATAAGGTTCAAAATTATAACCCATTGTATATAATGTTTGATTTCCAAATGTTCCATTTCCATATCCTTGCACTAATAGAACTTCATTTGCGTCAGCAACTGCAGCAATAATATCCAATATATGATCATTATTGAAATCAGCAATTGTAATTCCATATGGACGAGAATCTAAACCAGTTGAATATATTGTTATAAGAGAAAATATTCCATTAATAGATCCAAGAAAAATATATATATTATTCGAACCAGAATTAACAACAGCAATATCCGAATTATTATCACGATTTAAATCAGCAATAGCAACTGCTGTTGGATGAGCATTATTTTCCATTGAATATAAAACTATTGTGCTCAACGTTCCATTCCCAAAACCAAAGAAAATACCTATATTATTTGTACCATAATTAACTACAACTAAATCACTTTGATTATCATGATTAAAGTCACTAACAGCCACTGCATATGGTCGTGACCCCTCACCAGTAGGATATATCGTTTCACGTCCGAAATGTTGAATACCAGAACTTATATGTACACCAATATTATTTCCTAAATAATTAGCAGTTGTAACATCTAATAGACCATTTCCATCGAAATCACCTACAGCCAATGATATTGTTCCCGCTTTTGATCCAGTCGAAAAAGTGGGTCCTACTAAAAATTGTCCATTACCTGATCCATAAAGTATCAATATACGATTTGTTCCAGGACTTGCAACAACAATATCCATTGAATTATCATTATTAAAATCCCCCGATCGTATGGCACGAGGACTAGTACCATCTCCAGTTGAATATAATATAACTGATGTAAATGTTCCATTTCCATATCCATAGAAAATTCCTATATCACCCGTATTTGTATTACAAATAACAACATCAGAATTATTATCATTATTAAAATCATTAACAATAATAAATGTAGGCATGGAATTATATCCAGTTGAATATGTAATTTGATTTTCAAAAGTTCCATCACCCCTCCCCAGAAAAATTCCGATATTATTTAGACGATAATTTGCTACGACAATATCTAATATATTATCTTGATTAAAATCACTAATAGCAATTGATTGTGGACGTGATCCATCCCCAGTTGAATATATCATAACTACAGCAAATGATCCATTTCCAAAGCCCAATAAAACACCAATACTATTACCAAGATAATTTGCAACAACAAAATCTATATTTTTATCATTATTAAAATCACCTGCAGTACCACCATATGGACTTGAATTATTTCCAGTAGAAAATAACATTACAGGTGCAAACATTTCATTATTCAATCCTATCAAAACACCAACCGTATTCGAACCAGCATTTGCTACAATAATATCTAAGATATTATCATTATTAACATCTGCACTAACAATTTCATATGGATATGAATTATAACCAACTGAATACATTATTAATTCACGAAATGACCCATTATTATAACCATAAAGTATTCCAACACTACCATTAGCAGCAAATGCAGCAGCAATATCTAAATAAGTATCATTATTAAAATCACGAGATATTATTGATGATGGTCTTAAACTAAATTGATTTGAATAAGTTATTTGATCTTCAAATGAATTATATTCATAACCAAGAAGTATACCAATACTATCTCTTCCTGTCTCAGCAATAATAAAATCAAATACATCGTCATTATTCAAATCACAAATAGCTATTGAATTTGGTTGTGAACCAATATCTAATGAATATTTTGTTAAATTAGTAAAACTACCATTACCAAAACCATAAATTATACTTATACTATTATTGTATGAATTAGCAGTAGCAATATCGAGTATATTATCGTGATTAAAATCAGCAACAGCAGCATATACTGGATGTGAACCTTGTCCAACAGAAAACATTGTCTCTGATGTAAATGTGCCATTGCCATAACTCAAAAAAATTCCAATAGTATCAATTGCTGAATTAACAGAAAGAACATCGGATTTATTATCATTATTGAAATCAGCAATAATAACTGCATACGGATGTATACTAATGCCAGTTGAATGTGTTAGTATATTTTGAAAATCTGCAGAAATATATCTAACTAAATAATTTATTGTTCCAATACCTGATTCAGCAATAAAAATATCCCATCGAGTATTATTATTAAAATCACCCAGAGCAACACCTTTAGGATTAGATCCAATAGTAAGTGGATATGATCGACCTAACCTAAAACTACGATTATTATATCCTGTAAGAATTCCAACATTATCAGTACCAAAATTTGTAATAATAATATCAAGATAATTATCATAATTAACATCACCTAAAGCTAATCCAGATGGATTTGAAAATGTAATATCGGTATATGATATTACTGTTCCAAATGTTCCATTTTTATATCCATATAAAATAGCAATATTATCGGAACTGGAATCAGCTATGACAATATCTAAATAAGTATCATTATCAAGATCACCACAAACTATTGAATCTGGATGAGATTGAAAACCTGTTGAATAAGTAATAATAGATTGGAAAGTTCCATCAGCTTTTCCAAAAAGAATACCAACATTACCACTACCAGAATTTGCAATAGCAAGATCAGTTTGATTATCAGAATTAAAATCTGCAACAAAAATTGCACTTGGATCCGAGTTTTTGCCAGTTGAATAAGTTACTGCATTAGTAAAACGTCCATTACCATATCCCAGAAAAATAGCAACATTATCAATACGAAAATTAGCAGCAGCAATATCTAATATATGATCATTATT
>CAJNOI010000223.1:88138-129513 GCA_905250115.1 Adineta steineri
ATAGAAATTTATTGAAAACAATTCTAAACCATGCTATGTTTGGATTTCCTTTCTCTCTATAAAAGCCTCACAATCTCTCTAAAACTATCGAGAACTAAATTTCATCGATTTTGGTTATCTAATAATAAAACTTAATTATCGCACTTGTTCATTCATCCACGAATTTACTTACGTCAACAAATGAAGCGTAAACTCCATCATCTGAATATCTTCCTGATTTGGCTCATTGCTTAATCGTGCTGTTTCAACGGCTTTTCTGAAATGTAGTATAGCTTGACCCCATGCTTTGCCTTCCAAATAGCAAGAAGCCAAACCGAAATATTTCCAGCTGATTGTTTGATAATTCGTAGGTGTATGTTTTAGTAGCATATCTAGAGCCATTTGGTTTGCTTCTATAGCTGCCGACACTTCACCGATTACTGATAAACATGTGGCAAGTGTACTGTACATATCAATAAAGATGAAATGATCTTTGTGCTCGAGCAACAGAACTTGTAAACCATGTATTGCTTTACTTTCGTAGAGAATTGCAAGCTGAAATTCCATTCGCCTGAAATGATAACTAGCTATTATTTTATATCGATATATATCAAGAAATTGACGCCGTGGTAAATCAATGATAGCCTGTTGACAATGAAGAGGTATTTCATTTAGAATTTGTTTGAACAGTCTTGTTTCATCGGGTGTAAGAGGAGAGGATGCATTTAAATTGTACGAAGTTGATAAACCGTTGTCTGAAGAGCTCTCACAACAACCCATTTTAAGATAATTTACAATGATTCTTGTTGTTTCGCCTTTTTATATAAAAAAGATATCTTTTCTCTTGTCAGTTAACTTAACATTAAAAAGATATTTAGTATTGAATATATCAAAAACATCTCGTAATTATATCAAGGTAGAAGATCGGAGAGTAAGAGTAACAGACAATTGTTAATTATGACAAAACTCATACACCCTTACCGTGACAAACTTCACGTTTTCTGGTTCTATTTTACTTTTTATTAATCTTCATGTGCCATAAAAATCATGAAAGCAATCCGCTCTTTCTCTTTGCCGTGTGTTGATTGTTATTCATAATATAGTAGTTGACAATATCTCGACAGGTAGTCAAACTGTTTGCGCAATAATCTCTGTAAGCTGATAGCTCACAATAAAATAATGTGCCATCATGTTTGGTGATATAAAACAAGCTCAAAACTATGTTAATAGATCTTCTACTTTCTCATAAAACGTCGCCGAATAACTGAAATATATTTTTTAATGTGTTTTCTTGCATACGTCAGTCTATCTTGGATGAAAGATAATAAGTTTAACAGATTCAATGGTTTTTGAAGTAATTTCATAGTAGCAGTTCAGTGAGGTGGAAGAGCTTTGTTATCAAAACTAAATTTTTGATGTGAACGAAATAGTATGAGGAGTGCTTGATGTGAATTATCTTATACCTACACCCACACCCTCACTCTTTTCAGCTAAAAGGTACTATTAAGTACTTATTAAAGTAGAAATAGTACGAGAAAGTACTTTCTAAAGTGACAAACAGTGGAGATAATGACTTTATTTTGCTTAATTGATATTAAAAACACTTAAAAGTGGTCATTTATTCCTTTGAGAGTGTAGGTGTGGATGCGTGTGGGTGTGATTGCGATGCCTTTGTTCATGAATATCCACCCACACCCACACTCACACCCTTACACTCACATCCTTCGAAGTGATAAATCAGTTGTAGCAAATGCATATTAATTTTCGGTATTTGGATCAAACATCATCTGAGTCCCTTCGTTAAGTATGTTTGATTGATACTATACACTCATATTGAGCTACAGAAGCATTTATTGAAAAAAAACTGTACGTTTGCTTTTAAAGAAGCAGATCGAGAAGAAAAAAGAATGTGAAAAGAAAAGACAGGAATGCGTGTAAATTCGGAAAGAAGAAAAATGAGATTATTGTTTTTGAAAGAACTAACGACGAGCTGTCGTCGTATACATTATCTCAATTTCGGAATTTTTAACGAACACTGACATTTTTGAGTAGGGGGGAGAATAGCTTAAGAAAGCATAAAAATCCAATACTAGTTCCTTGCAACGGTTCCTATGATGCATTGTTAGATTTTGTGCCATTTATTACAAATACGCGGACGCCCAAGTCGTCAAGCATCATACCCCTGTCATGATAACCAATCTTAGCTGTTTTCAAGGCTGCAACTAAGTTGGGATGTTCATCCAAATGATCGATAATGTGTGTCAGGGCTGCTTCGATAACCGTTGGACTGAGCTGGCTTTCATTCATCACATTACGTTTGAAACCGAAGGTTTTGAAAGAGTAACTCATATCACCGTCTGCTGCCATGCGTAGTTGTCCAGTGGATAGATTTGTCACTAGTTTGTCTTCCACCTCATCAATGATTTTTGAAGTGAGAAGTGTCATCGTCTGCGGATCTGGTTGTCGATAGCATTCGTAGGGGTCAACTCTGAAGGGTGAATTTATACGTATGTTTGCTGTAACCGTATATTGCGTCGCAAAACGCCTTTCCAAGCTGTAGTCGTCGAACTCTGTGAGACGGCAAGGATGTGTTGGTAATGAAGAAGCAAATCGAGGTGGACATACTTCATCGTCCTTTGGCAGACTATTTTGAATATTTGGTGTCGTGATAGTAGAAGTCTTAGCATGACAGCAACCCATGGCGTGGCACCGAGATCGCTTGGTCCTATTTAGAGCTCAGTTATAATATGTGCTCTCTGTTTCTACACAATGCAGAAATAGGAATATATGACTTTCTCTTTTTTTTCTCAGAAATATCAATATTGGACTAGTCTCTTGTGATTATATTTCATGACTAGATCACGAGAAAAACTTAATATATTATTAGTGAGGTATGCCACATCCGCATATACCCATATCATCTTCAAATATTGATCATGCTATATTGTTGCACATTTGGTATGCTTGTTCTCTGTAATTAATACGTCCTGCAGAGTTAGGAATAATGTCTTATCAAGAAAGGATCGCAGTAACTGCGAAGAATGATGAAATATTAATTAATGATATAGGCTGAATATTTTATGAATTGAATAATTGAATTGAATCTTTTCTTTTATCCCTTTCGATTCTATCGAAATTTATTCATTCAGGATTATTGACACTAATATATTAAGAGATTTCAATCATTTATTTCAAAATATATTAGTATTATCTAATTTTTCTTTATTAATTATTATTTGGATATAAGTATTATGTTCAGAATATAAATCATTTCTGCCAATAGACGAAGAATCTCGTTACGTGTAAATTTATCTATTGAAACAGAGCAACTATTAGAAAAATAAAATTAACTGTTCAGACCATACTGGATAATATTCCGGTGAGTGTTGGATACGAAATCTAAACAAAAAAGGATTTCGTATTCATTGCAAAGTAGAAGATCTTTTTTTGTTTTCAACATATCTCTTTAGTTATTCGTCATATTATCTCTTTTACGTTCTTCCATTTTACACTATCTTGTTATCATTATTTTTTATTTCTCTTTGTTTTTCTTTTTTATAATAGTTTCATATATATTTCATTTTTTTATATACTGATAAACTCACAAATGTGAATTAATGACTTTTTTCCAACTTAATGTCTCTTGGGAAAAAATTCATTTGATAAAGAATTATTTCATTTTAGAAATTAATAATGGAGAGTGAAATTTACAAAGCATGCCGATATAATGATATTAATTATGTTCAAGCATTAATTGAAACATCTCCAAATGATACAGATATCAATCGATTAGAATCAAATGGAGATACTGCTTTACATTTTGTTTGTAGTAAAGGTTATGCAAATATTGCTCGACTTCTTTTAAATGATCATCGAGTTGACCGACACCGAACAAATAGAAATGGTCAAACAGCTTATGAAATTGCATCGACAGAAGAAATTCGTCAACTTTTTTCTCGAGATAGGCATTCTGATAATCCATTTTGTACTAATCAGACTACATTAAATCCATTAGAAGTTTTTACTAATGAAGACAATTCGTCAGATTCACGTTATACAACTTTTTATCCTTCTCAAGACCCGATAAAGAAAGAGTGTCTTTACAGAGTTTACAAGGAAGATTATAATACAATGACTCTTCCAATAATTAATCAATTAAGACGTTTCTTTGGAAATGATCCTGAGAAGAACAAAATTGATAAATGGGTCAAAAATCTACAAAAACATATTGAACAATGTTTTATCGTACAAAATTATGAATTGAATTCTACAATTTATTTAAATGCATATAAATGTATTGAAGATTATTATAAAACAAAAAATATTGAATATCTTTTGAAACTTTATACATTACATACATTGATATGTCAATATTTTTCACAAAATTCAATCAAAATAGATTATCTTTATGCACCAATTTGTTTTCATTTATCAAATCTTAGCGAACGTGCTTATAAAGGACGTTGTTTTCGTGGATTAACTATGAAAGAAAATGAATTTAAAAAATATAAACAAGCATTTGATTCCAAAGAATCGTATATAAAAACAAATACTTTTTGTTCAACATCAATTGATCTAGCAGTAGCTGAAATGTTTACTAAGACTAATAATATACGAGGAACAATCAATGTTATTATAATGTTCGATTTCGTGAGATCATGTTCAACAGCTATAGTTCTTTTTTCATCTTCTTCGCAATTAAAATGTATCTCATATTTTGAAGATGAAAAAGAAGTACTTATTCTTCCCGGAACGATCTTTTTGGTGAAAAATATTCAAAAAGATAACCAAGCTCAGTTCACAATAATCCATCTTGAAAAATTTGATACAACTGAAATGGAGAATGAATCGTATAAAGAAAGATTTCGAAACTATTTCGATAATATGTTCACTGATCTTTAATTTTGTTTTCATTAAAATATTTTTTCTTCTAATTATTTATATAAAATCACAATGATTTCATTATGTGCATAAATGACACAAGGCATTATCATATTGAAAGACATTGACAGTTCTTCTTACTATTCATCACATATATCATTTTGATTAAAAAAATATTCTGATTTGTTTAATAAAAAATAAAGCTTCAATCAAAATACTCTAAATATTTGACTGTCCGTGATAGATACTGATTGTTTTGACCCAAAATTTGCTATTTATTAGTTAAATTTGAATATATTTTTTACGAAAAACATCAGTAAAGCAGTTCCATAAAATCGTATAGACGAAAAACATTTTTCTTTTTCGTTTTGGTTGACTATTGATGAAAATTAATATTAGATGAAAACAGGTGTGGATGTGAATGAGGGTGTGCGTATGGGTATACGTGTGGAGTCATTTTCATTATCTCCATCTACGCTCATACTCACACCCACACCCTCAAGATACATCTGTTGCAGTAAGAAGGATCTTTTAAATGTATAAAAATAATCAAAAACATGATAAATCAATACACATACAAATTGAGTTATGGAATACAGTTTTATTTAATACATTTATTAATCAGATTCTGTATGGTGTAATATGCCACCTGCTTCATCTCTTTTGTTTGGACGCCAAGCAGATAAAGATCGGACAAAGTCTGTTGTTCCAGTATTTCCCCACTGAATCCAACCCCACCCAGTTTTTTCGTCTAACATAGCACGTCGAACACGAGCTCGAAATTCTTTTGCAAAATCTTTTGTTTCCCATATTGCTGATAAATTTAACATTTTAAAAATTTTATCTATTATAATGTCAGGTAATCCTTGATCATTCCATTGTTTAAATATTTGAATAAGAAAATCTTTCGGAGCATAAACAATTTCATTTGGTGAAATTTCAATTGGTTGTTCAGGATCAACAATAAAAAAGTTTAGAAATGTGCGACGACGTCCATCTTCATGTGTTAAATTTCGAATTTGTTGAAAACGATGTGGAATTCAATTAGAAAAAACAACAGCTGTACCTGTTTTTATTGATGATACATAATGGTTCATTTCAATGCCATCGGCATACGATTTATTTGGTCCAACTTTTGGACGAAATTTTAAAGAACCACCTTCAAGTTGATCATCAATATCTAAATAATAAACTCCAACAGCAACAATATTTTCTGTTTGACCTTCAGTATGCCATCGACCAGAATATTTCATACCTGATTTTAAATTATAACTTTGAGCTTTAACAATAACTTGTAATTTTTGTTCTTCATTTGAACTAAGTTTAATTAATTTCATTTGTTCAAACATTGGTAACATAGCTTGAAAGATTTTTGCAATATCATCGTAACTTTGTCGATATTCAGGTAATTCAGGTAGATGAATAATCGGTGTTCGAATGTCGACTTTCCCGTTTTTATCAATAACAAATTCTGATGGTAACCATTGATATGTATCACGTAATTTCTCATGTTCAGATAAATCATCATATCCACCACGAGCTAAATCTCTCTTAAAACGATCTTCTCTACGCGGAGAATGTCTTCGTCGTCTTTGTTGTCGTTCAATCCATTTATTTCTATCAAATGTTGATGGTGGTCGGTATGGAAGTAAATCTGGATCAATTATATCCTCAACCGGTGATGGATTTGGATGAAAATCTTGACGTTCTTCATTGAGTTTATATAATACATTTAAAAGTCTTTCTCGACATGACTGTTTAACTGGTAAATTTTCATGAATCCATACTGGAAAGATAAGAAAAACACCGCCACCATCACCAAAGTATGTTTGTCGATCACCATGTAATCGATAAAAATCAGGTTTATCAATTGTTATTTCATCGATTGATTCGTTTGGATCAAATAATCAATCATCATTCCAATTAATCCATTTACAAACCCAACATGATTTCATTCGTTTTTCTGTATACTTCTCATACATATAATCAGAACACTTATCTACTTCAACTTCTCGTTCATTTAACCAAACACGAACACGTTTACACGGTTCCAAGTCCACTAAGAACATCTGACAAGGATATTTTTCAATAGGATAAGTTTCACGATGACAATCAGACGAAGAAAGTTCATTTAAAGTTTCTTCATCATCTAAATGGATTGTAATCCATTTGTTAAGATAATCGAATAAAAGATCGTCGTTAACAGAAATAAGAGGATGTTGATCAGCATTGGTGGATGATGTTGATGTAGCCATGAAAAAAAACGAAGAAAATGTTTTGCAATGACTAGAGAAAAAATATTATTTTACATTTTTATATGTCCTACGAAATTACATTGTGTATTGTACATGAATCAAACAAGGTCATATTATTATACATGAAATTACAAGAGGGTATGGGTGTCTCTGGGTGTGAATAACTGAGTGACGTGATACGTAAACTAATACCCACATCGTCACTCACTAGTGACGTAACCAGGATTTTGCCCTAGGGGAGCTAAGCTTCATAGTTTTTTAATCAAGAGCGTCTAACAGAATCTTGTCGAATGAACAGATACTATGTGCGTAAAAGTTTTTAAGGCGCAACATTAATATGATTCAATAACCGTTCCTTCCTTTCTTTTCGGAGAGTAAAGTGAAAAAGTCATTCGTAGTGTGAAGTCAATTTACTTCAAAATGATAAAAATTATAATATAAGGAGTTTTCCATCGATTAGTCATTTTCGACTAACAAAAAAAGTTCTTAAACAAACATTTTGTTCACAAAGCAAGTCGTATAGACGATATTCAGAGTGTGAGTGTAGAGAAAGAAAAGATTCACATCTTCAATGATTTAAATGTAATACTTACTAGAATGAAATTGTTTGAATCGAATGATTTGCAAAAAAGCCTAATAGTTTGTGAATCTCGGATCGTTTTGTATGTGTATGACTGAATGTTCTATTCGCGGAATGATTCGTTTAGTTTGTTTTATAAGGTAACAATATTTGTAACTTTTTTCTTTTTTTTCTAACTACACATTTTATTGCAAAAGAATGTGCATAGATTGAAAAAGAACACATTTATGGTCCACAATATACAAGAAATGTTATTGCAAAGAAAGAGAAAAAGAATTCATATGGATTTAAGTGCTGTGCAATTAACCATTGTTGATACAAAACTATATTCTTCTTAATAGAAAATAAATATCTCTTTGAAAAACAAAAAAATATGATAAAATAGAGGAAGTTATGTTATTTATCTAAATACATTTCATCGACACCACATTGAGAGTGTGGATGTCTGATATATTCTTAATGCACTTGTACACTCACCCTCACCAGTACTCTGACTTTAGTCAAACTACTGCCTACAAAATAGTCTATCGGTGGAATACTTTCCTATAAAAAAAATCTTTTCTGCAAAGTGTATTGACTAATTATTGTAAAATAAAAGTCGTCTAAAGCAATGAGTAATTCTAAAGAATGAGTTTGGGGGTGTGGATGTGGTTAAAGTTACAGAAGACATCTACACCTACTCACACCCTCGTTCAGTCCGAATAAAAAATAACAAAATTCATTTATAGTATTCATTTATTTGAAATAATTTATATAATTCTGTATTATACGAAATTCTATCATCATTTTAAAAACCAATTAGCTTCCTTTTTTGCTTCTATTCTTGGGAATATTTAAGAGACAATATCGTATCAACAGCTGATTGATAAACTGCAAATCTTAACTTTTTTTCACTGGAATTCTACTAAGAAAGTATAGACAAATAGAAGAAAAAGATAAAACTGATAATTTCTGACACAATACCATTGGACTAATTTTGATACACACAGTTAAACTTACTTTCAACCTGTTTTATCAAAGAAAAATAGCGTATAAAAAAATCTTACAGAAAATATAAGATAGACACACATGTTTAATAATATTTAGCTTTATTCAATCAGGAATTGGCATTAATAATTTTTCCATAATTTCATCATCTGGTTCCAACCACAGAGCAAAATAACATGCATAAAATCGAATACATTGTTTTTCAATTTTTGTCCACGATTTCTCACTACTCGACAATTTATAACCCTGTGCAATTGCATCAACATATTTCCATTCTGCTTTCACAAACAACAAAAATCGTCCGATATCGTATAGACCATCGCCACAAAGACAATCAGCATAATCGATCACACCATTTAAATGTCCATTGAGAATACGAATATTTTCTGAAGCAAAATCACCATGAACAAGAACTGGATTGTTAAATTCAGTTAAATAAGGTATCATAGATAAATAAATTTCTTTCAATTGCTTCTGATTTTCATTTAGATTATTAAAGTCTGTTTCAAACATTTTCAACCATGATAAATAAACACCCACACCCGGTTGTTCACTCATATAGCCGAACTGTTTCATTTCGTTTGAATGTAACACACGTAGAAATTCACCTAATTCTTTACATATTTCAGGTGAGGATTCATTTAAATCTTGACCTAAATTAGATTGATTAGAAATAGATTCAAGATATATTAGAATAATTACCTGATATATAACTCTCGATTAAATAATTCTGTTGAGGATTTAATGCTAAAAGTTTTGGTGAAAATTGTTGATGTTTTAGTAATTCAAGTACCCATGCTTGATGTGCAAGTCGATGCATAGGAAAATAAGGCATTGAATTGTCATTCGAATTCAATTTAAATTCAGATGAAGTTTTTGATGAATCAAGTTTTAATGGTCTACGAAAAACAACGATGGTATTCGAACGAAATTGGACTAAATAAATAATATTGTCACAACCTAATTTTGATGGTGATCGAATATTTTCTATTGTTTCGTTTGGAAAATGAGAAGAGATAATTCCATATATTTCTTCGTTCTCATTCATTTTTGTCTTTTTCTGTAGTTCTATACAAAGTAAGATTGACGACAGATTCGAAGCAGCTTGAAGAATTGAAAAAGATAAGATTACTCAATATTTGCTAAGAGTGACGAAATTTTATATAGTCAATGCATGTCTTACGTATGCTGGTGAAAGACGAAGAAAAGGAATATTTGAGTGTAAATATGAATCATAGCTCTGAAAATTGTGATTGCACACTGTGCCTATAAGCACTCGAATATTCAAAATGTGAGAAAGCCAATGTATTTTTGTAAGAGAAGGACTCTTTAGCTACTATACATTATACAAAGTCTGTGGCTGTGAGTGTGAGTACTCTTCTCATTCAATACTTTTTTGTGTCAAGCGAGCAAGAGAAAAAGCAGCGTGGCTTCGATATTCTCTCCACAGTAGACTATTTGAGAGTAAATGTATGCGTCGTTAGTTTGTCCATGGTGGGGTGCAGAACGCAAAACTTTTCATGGTTAAAAATGTGGTAGCGCAAGCGTCTACTATAAAAACAACAGTCGACATACAATACTTTCGAAGTATTTCGCCACAGCTTTACAATCATGACATTCGAATATATCTCAAAATACATCTTGAGAGTGTGGATGTGGGTGGATGTAAGATAAAAACAGAACAGTTACACCTACGTCCACCTACACGTTTCACAACTGCCTTGAATTGTTATGAAAAGTTTTTTCATTAGTGTTATGAAATTTTTTTATTTAAACTACGAGAAAAAAAACTATGAATTATTGATTGTTGAATTGATTAGGATGCGCGATTTGATGATCAATATTAAGTTTCTGACGACGTTTTCTAATATTTTCAAGAATCGCTCTGCAAGCAGTTTGTTCTAACGTACTCGCATCATTATATAACCAAGCAGCCCAATCAAGTAATCCAGAGGCACTTTTCACGTTACCATTATTTTCATACTTTTTTGCTTCTTCTTCCAAATAATTAGCGATCTCATTAGTTAATCGAATAAGTAATTCTTCATCAAAATCAAACATAAGCACCTTCTCGATGTAATCTGTCGCCCAATCTATGTAGTCTTTTATTTTAGCACAATATATGAATATTGTAATAACACATGGAAAATCATATACTTGTGGTACTAATTCACGAGCCAAACGGCCTGAAGTTATAAGAAAAACAGCTTTACCAGCATCACGTTGTTCTTCAATAAACTTGACGGCTGACGCAGCATCAATAAAGGTATATAATGGATGTGTAACACGACGAAAACGTTCTTTCATTCTTTCATTGTCACCTACTTCACCAATAGATGGATCGACCCACATCACAACATGTTGATGAAGCGTGTCTGCATAAGTAACATTAAATGCCATTCTTTCTCGCGTCAGATGTTTTGTAAGAAACTTCCTCTATATTTTCGCTGAACGAATCTAGTCTAAAATTAACAAAACAAATGATTACATGCATTTCACGACTTTCGCGGAAACCCAGATCCGAAAGGTATAACAGTCTGAGTAGTTCAGGATGTGTAGGAGATAGATTCCCTTTGCGTGTGGATATATATCTTCTCTTTCTTCTTATTCACTTACCCTCAAGATGATTTTTGTCTTAACGGCGCGGTATCGTGTAGAGCGAAAAAAGAATAATAGCGACTGATGTTTAACTATAGTCATAAAATTTATATTTGCTTCTTTCTTCGTCCTGTTTGATGCGATGAATACGTCTAAACAACCATAAAAAGTTGAAGAGAATGATTTGCTATGACTAGAGAAAAACTATTATTTTACGTTTTTAAGTGTTGTGAAATTACATTCTGTGTTGCACGTGGCTCACACACACAAGTCATATTATTATACACAAAACTACAAAAGAGCGTGCGTGTGGATGACTAACTGATGTAATACATACGACCATATAAAAACAATTGATTGATATCACTAACGGCAATCATTTTTAAATGACTCGGTCTTGTGATATCTTATGGAGATTTCTTAGAGTGAATAGTAACACACAGCTCATAGTCGGTCGTCGACGTCCCTCTGATTCCCCATTCTCAACTGCTCATTTTTATACATAGTGTGAGTATATTTACAGGTATTCCCGCATGTATTTGTTGAGGAGATGTCTTAGTATAGAGAAACCATCTTTCATCTGTTACCGGTTTCTAACAGTATATCGGTTGACCGAATTCGATCGGTAGATAACTTTTGTATAGTTCCCAGTCAGCGCGAAAGGCATCAAACAGTTGTAAAAACTGGATGTGGGTGGGTGACCAAGAAGATTATTTACACACACATCCTAATAAATCAATTATTAATAACAATGTCGTAACTATAAGAATGATGATCTTATATCATCAGTTTTTATTCTAAAATAGTGTTGTGCATAACAGTAAATAGTATTTTATTAATATTTAAAGCTAGAAAATATTTTGACACAGTTAAAAAAATACAAAATCAGTATTTCATTGTTTTATATGATGATAACAATGAGTAACATTCGTACTTTTGTTAGCCACTTGTAATATTTCCTGTTAATGTGCTATTTGAGAGATTCGTGGTTAATGCATGAACATGAAATATAGGTGATAGTAAGACTATTGAGGCGAAAAAAATGACAAGAATACCAATAATTTTCGCACCAATACCGGCTTTAATTAAATCTTTAGTTTTCATATTACCACTTACAAATATCATTGCATTAGGTGGAGTAGCTAGAAAAAAACAAAATACAATTTAAATACATCTTATTTAAAAGATTAGAAAATTTACCAATGGGTAACATAAACGCTAATGAAACAGACATACAACATGGTAAAATAAGATAGGCTGGATGCATATTTGCAGTTCGCGCCTAAAAAAAATGAATCAAATAAATACGTAAAGATATATAAATTTCTTACAATACTATCTAAAATTGGAAACAATATTGTAGCAACAGCAAGATTACTTGTAAATTCAGTAAAGATAGCACTAATTAAAATAACAAAAAAAATGATGGCTGTTTGTGGTGCACCAACGATAAAATGAAGAAAAGCAGCAATAGTACTTGATAAATCTGATACCTAAAATAATTCTCATAGGTAAATTAAACTTCCTATTAACAAAAAATTTATACTTGAAAAGCCTGTGCAATTGCTAAACCTGCACCTTGTAACATGAATACACCCCAAGGAAATGATTTTGATAATAAATCCCATGTAAGAATAGGATGATATTCCCAGTCATCTAAAATAAATTAATTCTAATAAAAAAAAACGTAATTATTCAAATAATATTCTTACTATGAAATGGATTCTTATTGGGAAAAATCAATGGAATACAACCAATCAGTATCGCAGTCGTGCCATCTGTTACGTAACTAAAAAAGAAAAATAATTAAAAATATTAAAATACAATCAATTGTTTTACTTTGGTCGAAATAAAGCATCCCATCCACGAACACTTGAAAAATCACGTGTTATCCAAAGAAGGACTACGATGACGAATAGAACAGAAACAGTACCTTCTTGCCAACTCACTGGACCTAAGTCTTTATACTGTTGTTTGAGAAGAGTTTGTAAATCTCTTCGAGATTCAGTCTCATTCGCATTCGATCTTTTGCATCGGAATAATCTAAATCATATTTTTTGTATTATGAAAAAAACAAGTCAGTATATATAATTCTATCTTACCCTTTACGATTATATACAATCTGAAGCCATAACCAACAAAGAACAAGCATAATGATACCAATTGGTAAACCCCATAGAAGAAAATTAGCAAATGATATTTGAAGTATAATACTTCCACTAGAGTAGTATCTATTATTTAAAAAAAAACGATAAAATAGTATGATTCATTATTGATAATTTATCTTACTGATCAGCAAATCCTTTGACAAAAATATTTGGACCCGTTCCAACTAATGTCATCATACCACCAATGGCTGCACTGAAGGCCACAGCAATGAGAAAACCTTAAAATATCGATAATACTTTTATTTTATTATATTTAACTAAATTATTTATTACCAATTTTAACTTGTTCATAATTGACTTGATTTGTAGATGAAGTTTGTGCGATATTTTTAGTCTGATTGCTATGTGATGTCGTCCTACAAATGATATCAGTTAATTTTATTTAAGACATTCATTTTTAATAACAGTAAACTCACCCTGACGATATACTATTCGAAACAACAACGATCTTATCGAGTACAAAGGAATTTCCTGTTGATTGTTCATTCAAATCACTCTTGCTTTCGACAATATCTGTAAAGAAAAAAAAACATGAATCGATTATTTAGAAAACTACTCAACATACCATCTGTAACACTTTGATAATTATCATTTCCAGTAGTTGAAGCAGTTTTTTTTGTTGATTTTTCATAGTTTTGTAATTCATCAACAATAGCTACTACTGTTGGTATCATTATATTAGCCGAAGCTGAATTATTAATCCACATACTTAGAAAAGCAGTTACGACCATCAATCCTGCCATACTCCTATTCAAAAAAATGTATACGATATGAAAACAAATAACAATAGATATACCAAATAACCGAAGAACCAACATATCTTAGTACTAATAATGCCAATCGTCGATGTAAACCAACATGTTCCATAGCATAAGCTAAAATCATAATGCCGACAAACATTGTTGTAATATCCTTAGAAAAAAAAGTATTATTAAAACAAAAGGAGATATTATTGATTTACTTTGAAATAGTTCAAGCCTACTACATCACCAGTTAAGATGCCAGCTAAGGGAAAGAAAGCAAGTGGTAACAAAGAAGTCACAGCATAGGGCATTGCTTCGGATACCCAATAAACTGTAAGCAATAGTACAATATACGCACATCGTGCTTGCTAAAAAAGACAGTATATTCATATAAGAATTCATGAAAAATATATTTAGTACTTACAATTGTTTGAATAACAAGTGGTATTGGAAGTAGTATGAGTGGAGTAAGACAAATAACTAATACACGCCACCAAGATTTGATTAATTTTACAATATGAGAGAAATTTGTCATTGTCAAATTCTAATAATTAATGATTTATTTTTGTAATTTATCAAGTTCTGATATATCCTTGCTATCGGCTCGATTTCTTTTATAGAAGAAACTAACGGAGGCGTTTATCCATATCTTTCATGTTGGTGATATGTATATAATTATTCATTGTAAATAACATTTTATATTTATTATTTTCGGTACACCTTTGAGTCATCATCTTTTATGTATCGACGTAAATTACAATTTAATATATAGTACTGTATAAGTTCATGACTTTCATACGCATTCTATCAATAAAACATTACTCATAAGTAATTGCACTTGTGTTCTGCGTCTTAACCTCGAACGAGGTAACGATACATATATTTTCATTCTACACATCTTTGTAATTTATATGAATTGTACTATCATTAAAAATATTTAGTCTACTGATTCAATGTATTGATTATATATAAAATCTTCTTAGATTAATTAATTATAATCCTATACACTCAATATTTTTTTTCCACTCATCTTGTGTTCGTTGCATTTGAATAGAAATTAAATAGTATAATCGAAACTTTTTTAGGTAGGATCGTTTTTTTCTTTTAATTAAATATCGATATTCAATTGTCATTAGCAAAAATAAATGTATGAGTTAAAATAGTTTATTTTATTTTGAAAATAAAAAAAAGAACAGAAAAATTAATTTGAAGAGTTTGTTATTGAATTTCGATTTGATTTTTTGTTTTTGTAATTATTTTTATTGTGTATATGATCAATCGTATTTTTTTGCATCAAATCAAATGGAATATCAGGCATTTGTTGTACTTTAATGATAGCTTCTTCCCATTTTGAACAAATTAAATTATTGTTTTGTTCTTCTTCATTAATTCGACTATTTTGCTTCCCATTTGTCCGATAATTACATTGTCGAATTATAGGAGCATGAATAATTTTAGAAATTAAACTACGAGTACAACACTGCATGATTATTTTTTCAGGGTTCTGTTTATTGTTTGTTTGCCTTTCAGTTCTATATATATACACGTATGTACTTGATAGCAGGTACGTTTATTACTTTAAGAATCATGACATATTACGCTATTATATTTTCGGAGTATGTCATGAATATGACTCATTCACGTATTCAACGATTGTTATAATCCTATAAATAACATATTAGAAATTAATAAAGAATGAAAATGACTAACAATGGTTATTCAATACAGTTGTTGTTTTTTTCATATTGATGAAAAATTTCAATTGATAATATTTTTCAAAAACTAACAAAATAAATCGTATGATAAAATAATGCGCATAATATTTTCAAGCATAAATAATTTGCAAGCATTGACTGAAAATTATTACCCAGCAATCCGTTTTTTTTATTTCTATATATACAATTAAAATAACTAGAAGTCATGCATTAATTTAACGAAACTACAAAAAAAAATTTATCATTAATTAATCTAACTCAAAGTTCATATTTCTCTATGGTACCTATTTAAGCGCTAAGTAAAAATATATAACTACTAAGTTGATTTCTAATATATCTTTCAAATTTTTAATTATTGGGTAAATTTAGTGAATTTATCGGTAAAAAACATAAACTTGATACGTAAAAACAAATCCCGGGCAAGTCGTTATTTTTCGTTCATTCTCTGGTGTGCGTTTCTTTTTACACACATTACATATACTTGGCGTTTTTCAATATTTTTGCCTAGAAAACTAAATGCCTTCATTGAGAATTTATATAAATTACTTACAGTGTTGCCACCTTTTGAAGTGCAAAAAGCAGAAAAAAAACTATGAAAAGCAGAAAATGACAGAAATTTCACCATCAAAAAGCAGAAGAAAAGGCAGAAATCATGTTTCTTACGTAAACAGACTTTAACACTTATTTTAAGCGCTCACTCAAAAGCGAATCAGCACCTGAGAGTGGTCCCTTGTTAGATTTAACATAATAATCTAAAATTACAGATTTAGTTTGAATCTTTATTAACCCTTTAATTTTAAAATTTCACCTCATAGATGACATAAAGAACGCGAAAAGTATTATCCTCGTTCTGTCGTTTTGGAAGACGAATACCGTTTAGTGTTTAACCTAGTTATCACACGTGGTAGTTCTAATAGCAGTAGCCTTTTCTCGATTCTTATGTCTTAGAAATCACATTAGTTCAGATACAACTGATTGTATGCAATAGAGACTTTCGTGTTTTTCGTTTTTATGCACAACGCAAGAAACTGTTAGGACTGCAAGGGTTAAAGGGAAACAAGAAAAACAAGAGACCGCTAAAAAACAGAAGCTATATGTAATTGAAGTTAAACTAAAAGAAAATAGTAACATGAATGATTGTTGGTAAAAGTTTATCTTTTTAGACTGGAAAAATAATCGTTTAGATGGGAACTATTCATGACAAACATGAATAATCTAATATTTAAAAAAGCAGAAAAATCTTAAAAACCAGAAAGGACAGAAAGAAAGCAGAAAAATCCTCAAAAAGCGGAATTTTTCTGCTAAAAGCAGAAGAGGTGGCAACACTGATTACTTAGGTGTCTTTTTCTAGTATATAAAAGCAAGTAAAAAAAAATTCTTTCTTTTTTATTTGTCAAAGAGTATATTTTATTTTAAGACAAAAGCAATGGTGAATCTCTCTTTTATTCAACAAGAAATGATTCAATATGGTATGAGTATTTATTTTTCATTAGGTCTTGTGGGTAATATTTGTAATTGTATAATGTTTATACAACCAGTCTATCGTCGTACACCTAGTTCTATCTATTTTCTATCTCTTTCGATTTTTTCAATTATCTATTTGTTTTGGACAATTGTTCCACTATTTTATACACTCGATCATATTGATCCTCATACTCAATCATCATTTTATTGTAAAATACAACTTTATGGTACACATGTACTTAATCAATGTATTCGCTATATTGTCGTATTTGCTTGTGCAGATCGTTTCTTTGTTACACAAACAAATCTTCGAATTCGTTCATTAAATTCAAGACAAGTTGCAATGAAACTTGTTTTTATAATATGTCCAGTATCACTCGTAATTGCTATACATGTACCTATTTTAATGAATATCAGTGGTAATGTATGTGGAAGATTTGGTTTATATAAATTAATTTATGCAATTTATCAAATTATAATAATTAGTATTTTACCATTGATATTAATGAGTATTTTTGGTATTCTTACTATTCGTAGTCTTTATCAACGTCATGTTAATCAAGTACGAGCTAAACAAAGAGATCGAGATTTTATGCATCTGACTATTGCTGAAGTTATTGTACATGTATTTACATCGATTCCTTATTCAATTTATCTGATTTATAATGCAGTAACATATTCCATTGTCATTGAAAATAGTCCACGAGATGAAATTGAAGAATTTATTTTTTTTGGTACTCAATTTATTACGTATCTTACAAGTGTTGTTTCTTTTTACGTATTTATTTCAACATCAAAACCATTTCGAAATGAATTTATCAATTTACTCGTTAAATGTCGAAACAAATATAGATTACGACGAATTGTTCCATTAAATGAGCAAAACAATCATCGATTGAATCCTAACAGACAATAAAACTGAACTGATTTTTTTTTCGAAAATAAAATAACTGAATTCACACATCTTCTTTATTTTCATTTGAATAATCAATCGTCAATAGATATGAAGCCATCTACTTATACTCTCAAGAGAACTACACCAGCTGCTATTTATTCTATTCCCTTATCGATCATTTACGCGAAAAATAATTCAACAACAGACATAACCTCAAAGTAGTTCTTTGAACTCTCCGATGGTGTTGATTCTAATATGTAATGTAAAAAAACACGTGGTCGATTTATTTTTGTAGATGACAACGACGAGAATGTACTTGCGTTTTTTTATTCTTCACGTAAAGTGGTACTTTTTTTTTAATGTATATTTGTATTAACATATTTTTTTTTCTTCCTTCCAACCCTCGTTATTTTTCTTGGATGAGAATCGTTACTAAAGGAAAGAGGAAGGTAAGAAGAAAAAAAAATAAAAAAGTGCGGCTTCATGTATACTCGATAAAAGTATACCTTCTTTTACTTTTGATTACTCACATGGGCGTGTAAGTATATTTTATCTCCAGTTACTTTATTTTTTTACTACTCATCATATGTTAAATTATAGAAAATAAAAATTTTTAACTTCATATATGATTCGTTTGTGTGAAACACCATTGTGGGTATGTATATTGATATTAATCGATTTTATTATTTAATATATTCGTTAGGATAAAAATATAACTAAAGCATCATATCCATATTTAACTGAATGTTTTCGAAATACGATCTTACAATGGGTACCTATGGGTATCTTCTGGTTGGTTTTACCATTATGGATTTATATGTTAATCAGAGAGCGAATTAAATCACAACCTATCCCAATATCTGGTCTATTCATTACTAAAATGGTAAATATTTTAATCATTGATATATATAAATTATATTATTATTATAGATCCTCGCCGTTCAATTTCTTCTTATTCAAATCTTTCGTATTATTCACTATGCAGTATTATCAACAGAACAAAATGGTCAAGCTATTATTCTGACTTCAGTTCTGTATATAATCACAGCATTGACTATTCTTTGGTTAATGAATTATGATCGATTGAAAAGTATATATGCTTCAGGTTTACTTTTTGTTTTTTGGTTATTAGTATCTCTTGCTATTGTACCGGATATCATTGATTATTCTATCAAAGTTCAACAACAAGTTAGTTATCTCTATGAAAAAGTTCTCATCGATAACAAATCTACTGTTTAGATTGGATCAAAGAAATTATGGATAAAATCTGTTAGTATTTGGATTCATTTTATTCTTGCATTAGGATCATTTATTGCTAATTGTTTTGCTGAAAAATATATTCCCATTGAAACAGTATCTGATAAAATGGTATAATCAAACGTTTTCTTTTCATTCGAAAAATATTTACGAGTGCCATTTTATATAGCCTATTGTTCCTGAATTATATGTTAATTTTTTATCACGAATCTTTTGTACATGGGTAACACCATTAATTGTTCGAGGTTATAAGACGCCACTTACAGAAAATGATTGTTGGCAATTACCAATCTCAGAACAAACTGTTACAGTTGCTCATCAAGTACAAAATTGTATGAAAGGGTACGAATTTTTCCTATTATTATCATTTTTTATCTATGTTAATATAGAATGAATATGCAAACAACAAGTATGTCATACGAGAATATATCGACTGCGAATCAAATTAAAGATGAGAATCGGAATTTAGTGAGTGATTTCATATTTTATGTATACGTTTAATCATCTTTCATTTAGCTCAATGATTTGGTAAGTGATTATATCTGTTTGTTTGTTTTTCTATTTCTCAATCTATGTAAAGCCAATGGTTGATATAAAGAAACATGAGAAGAAAACTGTTTTTTGGCGTGCACTTTTCGGTGCATTTATTGATAAGATTATTTCCGGTGGTCTCATAAAATTTGTTCATGATCTATTTCAATTAACGGGTCCTTTAGTTTTAAAGTAAGATTTTAAAATTTTTATTCATTTACGGATAATTCTATATTTTAGACTTTTTCTAAATTTTTTTACTGATCCAACAAAACCAAAATGGTTAGGTATTTTCTATGCCGTATTAATAAGTACAATGGTCTTTTGTCAAGTCATATTTTTACGAGCTTATTTTCATTGTCAATTTCTTGTTGGACTTCGATTCCGTTCAGCAATTACTGGACTTGTATATCGCAAGGTTAAACATTCTTATGAACTATTTTCTTATTTATTCGTTATTCTAGAGTTTAAAATTATCAAACTCATCCAGACATGCATCAACTACTGGCGAAATTATTAATTTAGTTCGTATATAAACTTTACATTTCTTTATTGTATCTTTGAATAAATAGATGTCAATTGATGCTTCACATTTTGCTGATATTACTACACAACTTCATATGTTATGGTCAGGTAAGAAATAGTTATATACCCTCTTGAGGGTCTGGGTGTCGTTTTTTTGATCTAAAGAACACTCACATCTTCAAGATATTTATTATTGTAGCTCCATTTCAAATTCTTGTGATTCTTGTTTTACTCTATCAACAAATGCAATTAGCAATAATACCTGGTGTTGCATTATTACTTATTATGATTCCAGTAAATTTATTTATACAGAGAATTCAAAAACAACTTACGGTATGTATGTATAATTTGAATATATTTAATTTTTGCAGTTTTTTTTTCGAAATAGTCTAAACAAATGACAGTTAAAGATGAACGAATTAAAATGATGAATGAAATACTTAATGGAATTCGAGTTTTAAAATTATATGGATGGGAACCGGCATTTATACGTTTAATTTCTCGTATTCGACAAAACGAACTTGGATATATACGTCAACAAGCTATTATTGGTGCTATTTCAAGTATTCTTTGGACATTTACACCAATTCTAGTAAGTAAAATAAAGAAAATTCTTGATTATAAACTATTTATTTGTTAAGGTCAGCATAACTACATTCGCTACATATGTTCTTTTATCGGATTCGAATATTTTAACTGCTGAGAAAGCATTCGTATCATTAGCATTATTCAATCTACTCCGTGGTCCACTTGTTTCATTTCCAAATATGATCAATAGTGTTGCTCAAGTAAGTTGACAGATTTTCTATTGTAATAATGATTATTTTTGTTTAGGCCGGTGTATCAAGTGAACGAATTGGAAAGTTTCTAACCAATGATGAAGTTGATAAATATGCTGTTGATAAAATACCGATTGAATTATCCAATGGAAATGCTATTAATATTGAAAATGGATCTTTTCGTTGGTCAACTCTTGTTGATGATCATTTAGTTTTAAAAAAGTTTTTCTTCGATAAACATTTATTTATTTTTATATATAATTCTTGATTTCCTCTCTAGTATAAATGTACAAATTCATCATGGTTCACTTGTTGCACTTGTTGGTATGGTAGGATCTGGTAAGAGTAGTATATTATCAGCACTTCTTGGAGAAATGATTAAAGTTGATGGGCACGTTCGTATAAGTGGAAACATTGCTTATGTTCCTCAGACAGCATGGATATTAAATGCAACACTTAAAGAAAATATTCTATTTGGAAAAGATTTTGATAAGAAACTCTACGATCAAGTCATTGAAGCATGTGCTTTAAAACAAGATCTTGGTATAAACAAAACAAAACTTCGAAAATATATTAAAATTTTTTTTATAGTTATGCTTCCGGCAAGAGATGAAACAGAAATTGGTGAAAAGGTATAATAGATTCACAATCGAAAAATCAATTTTTTTATTACAAATTTGAGAATGTTGTGAATTTTTAGGGTATTAATTTATCCGGTGGACAACGACAACGAGTTTCATTAGCTCGAGCATTGTATAGTAATGCTGATATCTATTTACTTGATGATCCGTTATCGGCTGTTGACGCTCATGTAGGTGCTCATATTTTCAGACATGTTATTGGATCAAAAGGATTATTAAATGGCAAAGTAAAAAAAAGATATTCGAAAAAAATTAATGTTATTGTATTTGTCTAGACAAGAATTTTAGTTACACATGGTGTATCTCATTTACATAAATGTGATGATATTATTGTTATTTCCCAATGTGAAATTATTGATCATGGTTTATATAGTGATTTAATAAAACGAAGCAATATATTACGTGAATTCATTCATTCAAGTAATCTTTCTAATAAAGATCAACATGAAACAAATGATGAACGTCGACAAAGTATTTCAACACCTCCAATAGAAATAGTTACTAATCCACTTGAAATTATTGAAAATAAAGAACCAGAACCGATTCAAGAAGAAAAGAAAAAACTTATTCAAAAAGAAACTGTACAAACTGGTTCTGTAAGTTTTAGATCTATTATATTGTTAAAAATAAATGAAATTAAAATAGGTAACATTTCGTATATTTTGGATTTATATTCGTGCATGTAAATTACCAATGATTATATTAATCACGATATTTTTCTGTTTAACAACATTCACTACTCTATGTACAAATATTTGGCTTTCGAAATGGACTGATAAATCAACAAGAAATGATACATCATCCATATTGAATAATCGAATTCATGATTTAACTATTTATTCAATACTGGGTCTTGCACAAGGTAAGGGATATAGGTAAAAGGCTAAGAGTGATAGTGAGGGTGAGGGCGAGTGTCGTATAGGATTCAAGTGTTAGTCTATTTGAGACCTCCAGAATTCTTATAGACAATGAGATTTTAACTGAAGCTCAGGTTTCCCGCTATTATTCACTCTCACCCTCAGTCTTAACCATTTACCTATTTCCCTTACTGGTTTTTAATCAAGTTTTATAGTCGAAACAAACAATATTCCAATTTTATCTGGTCAACTTTCGAATTTGACCAAATTTTAATCTTGACCCTAACTTATATATATTTCGATAATCTTTTTTATTCAGGTTTTCTTGCATTTATTATGCAATTAATTTTAAAACTTGCTGCATATATTGCTGGTCGAAAACTTCATTGGATTGTTCTAATTGGAGTACTCCGTGCACCTATGTCATTTTTTGATACAACACCTATCGGTCGTATCATTAATCGTTTTGCTAAAGAAATTGATTCTGTAGATACGGCATTGCCCAATGCATTTTCACAATCACTTACTGTATTAATTACTGTTGTTGCAACATTAGTCATACTTATCTATGGATCATGGTTTGCTATATTTGTACTCGTACCACTTGCTATTCTTTTTGCTTATATTCAAGTAAAATTAATTTTTATGAAAGATATTTTCTATTTTTATATCTATAAAAGCGTATGTATGTGTCATCATCTCGACAACTTCGTCGTCTTGATTCAGTTACACGTAGTTCAATTTATGCAAATTTTGGTGAAACAATTCAAGGTCTTAGTTCAATTCGAGCTTATCATGTACAACAACGTTTTATTGATATGTCCGATAAATTTATGGATAGAAATCAATCATGTCAATTTGCTAGTTCAGTTGCTAATAGGTTTGAAATTTATATTTCATAAATTAATTATTTTTATTGATTATTAGATGGCTTGGTGTTCGATTAGAAATGATTGCTAGTCTGATTATATTATTTACAGCAGTGGCTTCTGTATTTATACGTGATCATTTAACAGCTGGGACTGTTGGTTTAATGATTACTTATGCTTTACAAATTACAAATTCACTTAATTTACTTGTACGTATGTCAAGTGAAATTGAAACAAATATTGTTAGTGTTGAACGTATCAATGAGTATGCAGAGCTTGATTCTGAAGCTCCATGGGAAATTCTAGAAAAAAAACCATCACCACATTGGCCTACCAATGGAAGTATTCAGTATGTTAATTATTATAGAATATGTATCTTCTGACATTCATATTTTCTAGAATTAAAGATCTATCAACACGATATAGAGAAAATTTACAATTAGTACTTAAAAATATAACTGTTAATATTGAGCATGGAGACAAGGTAATATGAATAGTTGAAATTGATGATATTGAAATTAAGTTTAGATTGGAATCATCGGTCGAACGGGTAGTGGAAAGAGTAGTTTGTGTTTAGCATTCTTTCGTATTATCGAACCGACTACGGGTACAATAATTATTGATAATGTTGATATTCGTTCTATTGGTTTACATGATTTACGATCAAAGATCACTATTATTCCACAAGTAAATCTCATTTTTTATATTTATATAACTGAATTAATTCTTTAGGACGCGATTATTTTTGCTGGTACGATAAGATTTAATGTCGATCCATTTGGTAATTATAGTGATGCAGAAATTTGGACTGCATTACAATTAGTACATATGAAAGAACGTATAAATTTGATGAAAAATGGTTTATCCTATCTTCTGGCAGAAGGTGGTCAAAATATGAGGTAATATAAACGATTTGAGCCCTTTAATGTTATCATTTTTGTTCTAGTGCTGGTGAGAGACAATTATTGTGTTTAGCACGAGCCCTTTTAAGAAAAAGTCAAATAATCATACTCGATGAAGCAACCGCTGGTAAATGTTTTTTTTATTACTATTCATTTGTTACCTTATTTATCTTAGCTATTGACATGGAAACAGATCGTCTTATTCAACTTACTATTCGATCAGCATTCAAAAATGCAACTGTAATTACGATTGCTCATCGATTACATACAATTTTAGATAGTACTAAGTATACTTTACTTTACTTATTGTTTGAAAATCATTGATTTCTCTCTTATTTACTAAGAATTCTGGTCTTGTCCGATGGCTCTGTACAAGAATATGATGAACCGATACGTTTAGTGGCAAATCCAAATTCAGCATTTACTAAGCTATTACACGATGCAAATATTCATCCATCGGATATCACTTCAGCTCTTACGTCTCAACAATTAAATACATTTTCATAAAAACATACACACGACAAATAGTTTCAACTAATTTCTATCCTTGTTTTTTTTTGAAGAAAGAAATTGTTCATAGCATATCTAGAATAAATATCAAACTTAATAATGTATAGCAAGAACTGAGCATAAACATTTCACTTTTTCTATAGAGGTATTCAAATTCCTAATCGATGTACTGGCTAACTAGACGAATATAGTATAAAAATAGTTTTTTTTAGTAGAGGAAATATAGTACCAATTCCATCTATAAGAATATTTAAAATGCATCACTCATTCGTTTATTTTCTATACCCTGTCCCTGCATTCCTTAGAATACATCAATGATCTGTACCTTATCTTATATCTGCTCCAAATTTTTTTTCTCTGCTATTTGCCGTTGTATTTTATCTTCTTCTAATTTTTGTCCTTCAATGAATCATTTTTTTTTGTCGTTCTCCACTCTCGTTGTAGATATGCCGAACGCTTGAGTCAATAACTTACTCTCATGATGCACATAACCTGACTTGTTTGTCCTTCTGTCTGTTTTTTTCTTCTTATGCACATGGTGTAACGCAAAATTTGTAATAACAAAAATATAATGTTAAAAAAATATTTCACATTACTTTTCTATTGAAGATAAAATGGGGTCTATTATCAAGTTCATCTTTGGATCATTCGCACTATTCATTGCATTCATTGCTATTGGTTTGGGTTATTTGAAAACTGATGACACTGTTCGACAAAAACGTACGTATAATCAAAAATATGCCTCATGACTAATTACATAGAATAAGAATTCAATTTATAAGATTTTCTGTTAATTCAATAATATCTATATTTGTTAATTCTAGTTTTTGCCACAGTTTTAAATACATGTTCTAACGAAAACGATACGGCAATTATGAATCTTCGATGCAATGAAGTTCTTAGTCATTCGCGTATTCACGGTCATGTATTAGAAATTGGTACGGGCACTGGAATCAATTTTGCATGTTTACATAACAATACACGTATTATTGATTATACTGGCATCGAACCGAATTACCACATGCATTATTATGCAAATGCAGCTACAGACCGATGGAATATTCCGTTTAAAGTGCGCTTGTCGACTAATTCAGCGACCAATATGACTGACATCGAATCGAATAGTATCGATACGATCATAATGACATTTGTTCTATGTAGTATACCCGACCCATTACCTAAACAATTGCTTATTGAAGCACATCGTGTTTTGAGATCTGGCGGAGAATTACATCTATTGGAACATGTTCTATCCGATCCAAATGTAAAACCAATAACAAATTCATTTCAAAAATTAATTGAACCTATATGGACTATAGTTGGTGATGGTTGTCGCTTTATACCAACTGGAAACTATTTAGATGAGATGAAAACAGTCTATTCCAAAGTCAACTATGAAAATATCGAAATACCCGTTCCATTGCTTTTAATTAAAGACGCTATCAAAGGTGTACTTATCAAATGAACCATTTTAATCGTTCGATGTTTCGCTATTATTATTTTTGTGTCATTCTTTTCCATAAATCGAAAAAAGTCTGTTTGTTCGTATATTTAGATTTCTTGAAAATGATAAATGCATCTTGAGTATTGAGGGCGAGTGTGGTATGGGTTTAGAATGGATTTAACATCCACACCCTATACGGGCGTCGAATATTCATCTGATAATGATTTGAAATTATTGTTCATTGGTCCCACAAAATGCGTCACCGTCGCAAGCTCCTTCTGATGATATAACAATATTCCCTATCTATTGTGTAGTTCCTCTGCCAATCTATCTTATACCCACATCCACACCCATCCTCAAGATCTAACATCTTTCGATATTTTCAATACTCAATTTCGTCTTTTCACTTTACACAAACGTACTTTTTCTGTTTCTGTATGAAATCGAAAGTTAATGATTACTTTCGCGCAGAGGACAATGGCACGTTTTTTTTCACTATCATTGTTTGTATGAAAAATAAATCCAATTTCTGTTTGAAGAGAAGAACAGCGCATTGACATTTTAATTGCTTTCTACTGTATAATCAGCATTCGGATGAATGAAAGTGAAAACAAACTGCATTGCAAGTAACACTCAGCTTGCTAAATGCTTTTAATGGAAGAGCACATGAATCAGTAACACTCTACACAATCAAATATTTTTTGTGCGCAATTCCTTCAGTGGCTCGATATTCAAAAAAATACTGCTATTTGGTACTCTTTAAATATGTTTTAGTTGATAGTAAAGACCATTTTTCTCTTTCTAGTTGTCGCAGGAATGTAAATGACGGAATTGTTAGATCAGCTGTATAATTTTGTTTCATACAGTGACGTGTATTTATATCATATCTAATTTTCAAATAATATTGCCAATTTGTTATCACTCTTCGGATTCAAAATACAAAATGATGTACTTCTCCCTTTCAATCTAGATTTTCTTTTGAAACGTTGTAGTTTTCGATTATTATGACATTTATTTATTTACTATTCTGATTTTATCTAAAAAAATAATGATAATGTAATAATCGATGTAAAGATTTTTATTTTCAATATGTAGAAAATAAAAATAAATATGAATTGATAGCACTATTATTGATTTCAAAATAAATGGCTTCTGATATCGTATAATGCCCGAAATTGATGCACATAGGTACTTCGACAAGGTTTACAATCTGTGGTACACCAGAACATAAAATAAGTATATCACTAACGCTGACATACGAACCCACGGCTTCAAGAGGGTCATGTTTTTCTCTTTTCTCTCATATGTATAACTTATTTTCCTTTCTTTCCTTCTACTCTCTTATGTAAAAAGCCAAGATCTTCTTCACACAAAAAACGTTCGAAAGAAAAATAAAAGAGAAAGTGAGAAATTTTTTTCTCTCTTTGAGCGAAGTCATGCATTCATTTGCTGTTTTTTTTCGCAATCGAAAACACCTACTACAACAAGCTGAAGTGGCAAACAAAATGTTAAGGTAACGTTTGATTTTTAGCTTTCGTTGCGAAAGAGCACATGACTAACATACAAACAGTGATTTCAACAGCTCTTAAAAGGCAGAGCAAATTTGCGTTGCTAATGTATTTTTTAGTTTAGCGATTTGAGTTTATATACTATTCAATGCAGAATTGTATAGGTTACATTTTGATGAAAAGTATTTTTTGAAAATCATCAGGTGAAATTAATCAATATTAAGTAATAGGTAAAGAGAATTTTTATTTGAATTTCAACCTTTTAAGTACATGATCAAGAAGAGAAGAGCGTTGATATCTGAATGAAATAGTGCGTATAATGAGAACTCGAATGAATAAATTTAAAAGTATATTATCATCGCAGATTTGTACGCTATTTTGAAAGCTATTGAAATCACTATTTGTATGTCAGTAGTAAGTGCTCTTTCATGAAAAAAAGCTGAAAAACAAAAAGTGCCTTAAAATTTTGCCTGCTGGTTTATGAGTTAAAAATATTGGAATTTCTTATGTCTTTGATAATGTATTTCAGGAATATGGCTCTCTAGTTAAGAACAAAGGGAGTATACGAAGGATACATGGGAAGTCCAGAGTAGACATACTTCAGTTCCAGTTGAGAGTATGGGTGTCGAAGCAGGCATTGTTTTCACCTTGGATTTAAGTGCGGGCTTGCCCTCATCAATCTTGAAGAAAAATAAAGTTTCTAATAGAGCGAATATCTTTTTTCAGACAATTTCGGCGATCATACGTTTGAAGCAGACTTCATACAGAAACATCGTTCAACAGCATAAACAAAACATTTATTGTGAAACATTGCTTCAAAGGTCGTCTTTATTTGTCTTATTGGAATAAAATACCTTACAATGATAAAATCGCTAGCTTTTCTTATCCTTTTAAACTACTTATTCTACTTGTGTGATTGCGGAACACTGCCAACTTCACAAGCAACTGAACAAACACTGATAACAGGCTTGTTAAGTACATATAATAAAATTATAAGACCAAATACTACAGTATCTGTTGATATCACTGCTGCACTACAACAAATTGTGGCTATAGATGAAAAACAACAAACAATGACAACAAGTTTATTTATTTCACAAACTTGGGTGGATAGTCGATTATCATGGACACCTAGTTCAAACGGTAATATCGATGTAGTTATGCTGCCAGTTACAAGTTTATGGATACCAGATACAATGATATTGAATTCAGCAGATTCAAGTGGTTATCTCACAGTGAGTACTTATAGTTTGGCATCCGTTGAAAGCTCCGGTCAGGTATATATGATATTACCCGCATTAACGGTAAAAACAAGATGTAATTTTAATGTTCAATATTTTCCATTCGATAAACAAGTATGCAGCATCAGTTTAACATCATGGAGTCAAGGATCTAGTAGACTAGTATATACAGAAAATAGTACTGCAGTAATTGATATTAGTGGATATACCGAACATCCTTTATGGAAACTGAATGGAACAGATATGATTGTAGTTCGATCAGAAGATAGATCACCATTTGAAGATAGCTTTGTTGACGTCATAACAATACAATTATATTTACAAAGAAAACCATTGTATTTTATCATGAATGGTATATTTGCATGTTGGATATTAAATTGTGTTACTTTGCTATCATACACATTACCCTTTGGATCGCAAATTGGTCTATGTAAGAATATTCTTGTCCTTTCTTGAATACAAAATAGAACTTAATGTATTTGTATTTTAGGTATGACATGTTTTATGACCTATTCTGTTTATTCATTGAATTTTTCCAATCTATTTCCACAACAGTCTCAATATTTAATGATGATTACATTATACTTTTTATTATCAATATGTTGGACATTAATATCAATGATATGGTTTGTCATATGTAATCACTTTATATCAAAAGCTGAAATGCCAAAGTTTCTTTATATTTTTGCTGGACTATTGCAAAAAAAAGTATTTCTTTTTTGCTTTCCACCGCCCAAAGATGACAAGAAAAAAGATGTTATTGTTAATAATGATGAACTTAAAAAATCTGGAGATAAAGAAAGTATACAAGCAACAATCATTCAAGAAAAAAAATGTGCATCTTGCCAGAAACTATTACCTTCTTGTTTTCGACGGAATGCTAAAGTTGCAAACATTGAAAAAAAAGAAGAGCCTTCTCCCGTTAAAGATGATGCACTAACGAAAACAAATAACAGTTACTTTTCGTTACTCGACAAACCAGAAGTTATAGCTACGGACAAAACAGACGAGAAACCGAAGCCAAAATGCGACTTTTGCGACAGATGCGAAACATGCCAAGCTGATTTCGATAAAGATAAAGCGAAAGGCAAAAATAAAAAAGACATTGAAGCTAGATGCAGTGCCTTAAATTATTTTGTCTTTGTTATTTTAGTATTGTTTATGGTTATTTCTGAATTATCAGTATGGGTCTTAATGGCAAATAATTGACTTTAACTTTTTTTTCCTTGACTAAAATATTTTTCTCAATTATTATTAAAATAAAAAACAAAATAATTTCACACTATAAGAATAATAAAATGTGTTTTGATTATTGCTTGAGTGAGAATGAGAAAATCAAACAGTAAAAAGTTGAACATGAACAACTTTCAGAAAATTGCTTACGTTCTGTTGTTTTCATTTTGATTTCTTTTGCTTCGATTTATCGTTCATTGTTAAATATTCTCACCTTCAAGCTTCTAATTGAATCAGAGTCAAATACAGAATTACAATAGTATCTATTGATCTTTCTAATCTTCTATACTTATATCAAGACGAAATCATTCACCTTCTTCAAAAAAATGTTTATTTTGTTTTCTTTTAGTCTTTCATTCAGCCCTCTTAACTTCTGTTCACCAGGATAGATCTTAGTAGACCGCTATTTTTTGGTCGATGATCCCCTTCAAAAATTACACCATTCGATGCAGAATCAAATTCTGCATCCAACACAACCAACTAGAAATTCAGCATGCATTCAGGAGCGAATGTCAGAAACGAAAATTAGAATCCGCTGCTAACTTTCATTAAGTGAAATAACAGATAAAAACATATTAATGTGTCGATTATGTTTCTTCATGAGTCGATACAAGCGTGTTGACGCATTTTTTTTGTGCTTGAATAGCAAGAGGAAAAAAAGAGAAAATGAAAAACAAAATCAATGAAGCGATCCAAATCAAACGATTTTATATTATGACTGCGCACATAGGTGTGTTATAATACGTATCATTTGATACATTACTGACAAGAAAACATGAGCGACGAACAACCATTATTAAACAAATCAAAACATTTTTCTGTTCATTATGATGATAATGCTAAAAGTACTAAAAATCTAGCAAGTGATACGTATGATTTAATAATTTACTTACCTTGAAAAACAAATATGAAATAAAATCTTTTATTTTTTTATAGTCTTTATGATTGGCGACGATGTTTTCGTGGTCCGAAGAGTGTCGACGAGGATTATAAGAAATTAGACAATGAAGATGAAGATGGAACATATCATCGCAAGGAGACATCAGTTAATATTTTAGAATTAGTAAGTATATATAAAATGAAATACATACTTTGCCCTTAAAATATAATTTATTTGATTTTATTCTAGTTTCGATTTGCGGATGGGATCGATTATATTCTCATGACTATCTGTGTGATTCTTATACTTATACACACATCATGCTTTCTAGTAAGTCTGGTCCTTTTTGGTCGAGTTACTGGGATGTTTGCTACTCATTCATTTACTGTTAGTTGCGAACAACAATATATAGATACACTTGGATTTAATCAAAACCAAAGTGGATGTCCTTTAGGTATTACTCTCAATTCTCAGAATTATGATCGGTTTTTTAAGTAATAAATTAATACCTGGTATTTATTGTTATGTATCTTCCTATATTAGATTGTGTCATCCGCAATCAACCACAAGTCTAACACCAATAATTGCTCTATCAGATTCTGAATTTCGAGCAAATGTTATGCATATTATTAAGATGTTATTTCGTAAGTCAAACCAATTTCTTAGATTTAATTAAAATATAATCATGAAATTCATATCGTTTTTATTTTCTATATAAATATAGTTGTCGGTATTATTGCATTTCTATGTAGTTCACTTGAAAATTTTATATGGACGATTTCTGTTAAGCGACAAACATCTCGTATGAGTGTTTTACTTTTTCGATCACTTATTCAACGTGTAAGTTATACATATGTATATTGTTTCATTTATTCACTAGGTAGCTTTTTTTTTCAGAATGTGAGCTATTTGGATATGAATCCAGCTAGTCAATTTAATTCAAAATTATTTGCGTAAGCCATTGCTATTTATATCATATCGAGTTATTTTATATAATAAAATAATTTCTTATATAGTAATATTGATAAGATCGAAATGGGTATTAGTTTTGAATTTTTGGCATTAGCTGCAATTATATTTGTTATGATTGGTAGTGTCATCACATCTTTTATAGTTAACTGGAAATTAACTCTGATTTTATTTTGTCTTAATCCATTTGTTGTTTGCGCCTCATTAATATTTTCTAGGGTATGAATTATGATATAATTGTTATAATTTTTCTAAGTTATTATTATAGCTTATGGCTAGTGAAGCAATCAATGAATTAAGAACATATTCAAAAGCTGGACAAATCGTTCAAGAAGTGTTTAGTTCATTACGAACGGTTCATTCACTCAATGGAAGTAAATTTGAACAAAAACGGTACGTGTATATATATATATGGAACTTATTTATAAATTTGCTATTGTATTTAGATACGAAAAAGAATTGAGTCCAACTCGTTGGAGTAATATACGCAAAGGTGCTTTACTTGGTGTATTTGTTGGTTGGTTATCTCTTGTGAATTATATAGTTTATGCAGTTGGTTTCATTTTTGGTTCTCTACTTATGTCTTATGGTGGATATAAGCATAATATATCTATTAGTGATATTCTTGTTGTAAGTAATTTTGAAAAATGAATGAGGATTTTATTTTTTATTTATTTTTAGTGTGTTTCTATATCTGCACAATGTATAAGTTTTTTTAGCAAGACTGGCCCATTTTTCCAATCAGTTTCAGAAGCTCAAGGTGCAGCTGGACCTGTATTTCGACTTATTGATGAGGTAGATTTGAGTAATGACAAGTTTCAACTTAAACACTAAGGATTTTTATGTTACAGGAACAAGATCCACAAATAAATGAATTAGATCTAATGAAAGATACTTCATTAACTCCAGATTCGACTATAATTGGTGATGTTGCATTTGAGAATGTCAGCTTTATGTATCCATCTCGAGACACAACACCCGTTTTACGTAATATCAATCTAGTTGCACGTGCCAATGAAACAACGGCTCTTGTTGGTTCAAGTGGTTGTGGTAAATCATTTCTAATATTTGACAAAAAAACATGTTTTATCATACGCTGAATATTATTAGGAAAAAGTACATGTATATCACTTCTTCTTCGTTACTATGAACCTTTATTAGGTCGAGTTACGATTAATGGTAGACCAATTACAGATTTTAATATCAAACAATTTCGACAAAATATTGGAATTGTTAGTCAAGAACCTGTATATTTCTTTGTTTTACGTTTAATTATTTTTTTAATTTTTCTCTTGTGCTAGATATTGTTTGGAATGAATATTTATGAAAATATTCGTCTTGGTAAATTAAATGCAACACGTGCTGAAATTGAAGAAGCAGCACAACAAGCTAATGCACATAATTTCATTATGAAATTACCAAATGTTTGTGTTTAATTATTTCTTTATATATATATATATATGAATTATTATTTATATTTATAGAAATATGAAACACTTGTTGGTGAACGTGGTGTGCAATTGAGTGGTGGTGAAAAACAACGTATTGCATTAGCACGTGCACTTGTTAAACAACCCAGCATTCTTTTGTTAGATGAAGCAACAAGTGCGCTTGATAATGTTAGTGAAAAAATTGTGCAAGAAGCACTTGATCGAGCATGTAAAAGTAAGAATTATTTAATTACTATTGATTTAGAGTCCTGCACGGGTGCACTTTCTGGTACCCGAAATTGAACCGCCAATTTTTTTAACGCCCGGGTCCGACCCGACCCGGATCCGAACCGGTCTACTCAGTTATTTTTCAAACTATGATGAAATTTCTAAACTTTTATTTAATTCAATAAATATAATATGTTTAGTTTCGTTCATAAGTAACAAAGTTAAATATATATTATGTAAAATTACGTAAAAAAACCAGTGAATCAGGAGTTAGCTGAGACATGTGAGTATTGCTCTTATCTCACATTCACCCACACCCACACCCACCCATTGTGACTTCTTTTTTCATATTAGTAATAGTATCAGAATAAAATGTTAGAAATTTGGTGATGTCACTAGTTATCGGTTCGGGTCCGGGTATACACTCCGACCCGAACCGAATTTTTTTACGCCCGATGCCCGAACCGACCCGGCGAATTTTACCCGGTACCCAGGACCGGGTCGGGTTGGGTACCCGTCCGGTTTCCAGGACACTACTATTGATTATATTATTATTATTAAACTATAGATCGCACAACTATCATTGTCGCTCATCGTTTAACTACTATTCAAAATGCTGATAAAATATATGTATTAGATAAAGGAAATGTTATTGAAGAAGGTACACATGAAACATTAATGACAAAAGAAAATGGTAGATATCGAACATTAGTTAAAAGTCAACAATCAGAAGGTGTAATTAATGATACTGATCAAATATCTATGGCAACCGCAGTTGCTGAAGATGAAAAACAAAGGAGTATGTGTCATCCTCAAGATTTAATTTTGATTTATTTTTTTGTATAGTGGAACGTGTTCGTGCATTTAGTGAAGTTGAAGCTATTGATATCAAGAGAGTAAGTATTAAATATATGATCATTATTAAAAATTTATTTTTTTGTAGAAACGTTCAATATCATTAGATAAACGATCTTCTTTTATCAGATTAATGTTCATAAATAAAACTGAATGGATCAATATTGTAATCGGTTGTATAGCATGTATAATAGGAGCATTATGTCTACCAGTGTTCGCTATTCTACTTGCGAAAATAATCAATGTAACTAATTTATTTATTATGAAAAGAAAATATATATATATATATCGATTTATATAGGCATTTAAAGATTGTAATAATGTTAATTCACATCGTCAAGTGTTTATCTCATGTATTTTCTTTATATTATTGGGTCTTTTTATATTGATGATTCGTTTCGTTCAAGTAAAAATCTTCCTCATATATTTTCCTTGTTACATTTGTCTCTATAGTATACGGCTTTTGCTATATCAGGATCGAAATTAACACAACGTATTCGTGCAAAAGCATTTAAATGTCTTCTTCGTCAAGAGGTTGCTTATTTTGATCGACTTGAAAATACTTCTGGTGCTATTAGTTCTCGTCTGTCCACTGAAGCCGCAACTATTCAAGAGTTAACTGGAACAAGATTAGGTATTTTATGTGAAGCTTTAGCATTAGCTTTATTTGGTTTATTATTTGGTGTTATCTTCAATCCACAATTAACAATGGTTGTCTTTCCTTTTTTTCTTTTTCCAAGTCTTATTGCTATTGCTAAAATACAATTGAGTAGATGGTTAAGAAGAACACTCAATCTTATTATTGAACGATCAAGCACAGTAAATTTCTAGTTTTCATATAATACATTCTAACATTTTGTTTTCTTTAGCTTTCTGTTGAAGTTCTTCATAATATACGTACAGTGAAACAATTATCAATAGAAGATGAAGTTTTTCGACGATATTCTCAAGATCGATCTGACATAATGACGTTAGCTTTACAAATTCTATTTATCTAAATAATTTTTTTTCTTTATATAGGCTATTTTGGCAACCTACAATATTGTCTGCAGCAATGTTTGGCTTATTTTCGGCAATAGATCCATTAATTATAGCTTGTTTATATTGGCGTGCACTTGTTCTAGTTGAACATCATCAACTAGATCCAAACAAAATTATAATGTAATTAAAACGATAATTTAATTATATATGATCTTTTTATTTCTTTAGAGTTTTTGCATTTGCTACGTTTGCATTAAAATCACTAAAAATTGTTGGAATGCTGTAAGAATGTTAGGTTTTTATTTTTGTTTTATATTTTATTACTTCGATTCAAGTGCTGAACGTCTTGGATTTTCAATGTCTGCTGCTGATACGTTCTTTGAATTATTTGATCGAACACCAGAGATTGACAATATATCTACTAAAGGAAAAGAATTGGTATGAAAATAAAGATTTTTATTTGATATAGTTTTATTTTGAATTATCTAGTCTAACTTTCGTGGTGATATTGAATTCGAAGAAGTTAAATTTGTCTATCCAACTCGACCAACAACTCTTGTTCTTAATAAACTTCGATTATCGGCTAAATCAGGTAAATCAAAGAGATTTCTATCAATTTGTGATTTTCTTTATTTATATTCTCTTATAAGGTCAACGTGTGGCACTTGTTGGTAGCTCGGGATGTGGAAAATCAACAACTATTCAATTGTTAGAACGATTCTATGATTCTTCACAAGGTCGAGTGGTTAGTATACTTATTCTAATATGTATATATCATTAATAAATGTACAATTAGTTACTTGATGGTGTTGATATTCGAGAATTAAATCTTCAATGGCTTCGTTCACGTATTGGTCTTGTTAGTCAAGAACCAATTTTATTTGATTTAACAATTGCTGAAAATATAACATATGGATTAGAAAATATTCCAATGTCAGAGATTATTGATGCAGCAATTAAAGCTAATATTCATCAGTTTATTAATCAATTGCCTCAGGTAAAATTAATATTTAATTAATCTATATTTTCTGTATGATATTTTAAAGGCTTATGATACCAGAGTAGGAATGAAAGGTAGTTTTCTATCGGGTGGTGAAAAACAACGTATTGCTATTGCTCGAGTTCTTCTTCGTCGACCGAAAATCTTGTTACTAGATGAAGCTACAAGTGCTATGGATTCGTACAATGAACAAGTCAATTTTATTTTGTTTTAAAAAAGCTAATATGTATTTATTTTTCTCGATTATAGATTGTTCAACAAGCACTTGAACAAGCTGAAATAGAAGATCCTACTCGAACATCACTTATTATTGCACATCGTTTATCGACTATTCGTTCATGTGATTTAATTTGTGTATTTGAAAGAGGACGTATTGTAGAAAGCGGCACACATACAGATTTAGTACGGCAACGTGGAATTTACTATGGTCTATTGTCTCAAACTAGTGCATAATAATAATTACTAAAAGATATTTAAAATGGTTACAAAACTCTATTAACCCTTCTAATACTGTGCATGGACACTTGCGTCCATATGTGTGTAAAATGCTTAATTTTCGATGAAAAACTAAACTAATCGATATCAGATTGAGGGTGTGGGTGTCAGTGTGATTATTTCTTTCTCACTCACACCCACACCCTCAATATATTAAAAATAAGGATATTTTTCAATTTGGAAAAAAAATTTCTTTGTATAAACTTTCCAGCCGCCGCCGCCGCCGCCGCTGCCGTCGACAGGTGAAAAAAATTCGATCGTTTTTAGCCGCTGCCGCCGCCGATCAATTCATAGGTTACACCTCTCCCTATTTATATATAGTTATTATTTGCGAAAAGTAGATATTTAGTCAAAATCCTTCCCTTACGATTATTTTGCTTTTTCAAATATTTTCATGGCTTTTGAACGACGTTTAACTCATCATTATGTTGAAGTTCAGAAAAATCCCCCACCATTATGTTATGCAGAACCAAAAGATCCAAGTAAAGATATGATTCATTGGATTGGTTGGATTGAAGGAGCAGAAGAAACTCCATATACTGGTGGAAAATTTCATTTATCAATTGATTTTTCTTCAGATTTTCCATTTAAACCACCACGTATTAAATTTTTAACACCCATTTATCATCCAAATATTAGTACAGAAGGTATTGTTTGTTTGGATATCCTTGATTCACAATGGTCTGCAGGATTAACTGTTCGTACTCTTCTCATATTATTATCGTCATTATTAAATGATCCTAATTCAGATCATGGACTTAACAATGATGCTCTTCAACTCTACAGAACAGATAAAGAAAAATATAAAGAAACAGCCCAACAATGGACAATTATGTATGCTAAGAACAATAAATAATAAAAACAATTCTATTGATATATTTTTCTTCTTTGTAAATATTTTTGAAATGTAAAAAATTAGTCTTCTGTTTTTTTCGAATGAATTGTATGATGTTATGACTGATATCGAATAATCATAAACCGATGGAAAAATTTCTAAATGCGATGTATCATGTGTTAAAACCATGAGGGTATTGTTTGGGCTAATTTTCGAACCAATGGTCACGAAACTCTTGTATTCGAACAACTGAAATGGTCAGATTTGAGAATAATTAAATTAATCATACGGTTATCATTATCTACTTCATATCTTTGCATCATAAAATACACTCATTAAAAATGGTTATTTTGGTTCTTATCAAACAAAAGTAGTTATCTCTAATTTAATCGAAAAAAATATGTCAACTAACGATAATAATGTTAACTATATAAAAATTAGTTCTTAGTTCAAAATAAAAGATTTCGTATATTTATTTCATTTAAAAAGTTTGTATCAATAGGAAAAACAATTATAAGATTTATAACTATTTTTTATTTCCTACTACTTTATCTCCACTATTATTATATTATTGATAGATAATCTCAATACGTTTTTACGTTGATATCGTCCGTATTTTTTTTTCACAATGTACTCATAAATCATTAAAAAACGATTAAAAATGTGTATCAGAATGAAGTTGACATACACTCTTATACTCAACTAAAATCACAATTGTTTTATATTCCTATTATTCAGTATTTTTATTTTCGATCTTACCAGGAATAATTAAATAAATATACTTCGATATAAAACAAAAAAAAAGATATTAACTAAATAAAAACAGTAATATCAAGTATAGGTCTCGAACTCATAGTACGGTTTATTTTGCGTATCTCTTGCCTTTATCTCAATTGACAGATCGATAATGCATACAGATAGTTATTACGCATTATTTACAAAAAGCAAGTCACATTGAATTATAGATTTTAGTCGAAATGCAAAAAAAACAACGTCAATGGTCCTTTATCTAAAACAAATTTGTATATCGAATATATAAAACGTATTAAACCATGACAAAATACGAAATTATGTAGCGGTATCCAATAGGTGATTACTGTAAATAAGAATGTATAAGACAATAGTATCTACCTCTTTTGCTTTTCGTTAGTTTTTTATGTGATCAGTCATACGATATTATATGTGAAGCAAATATATATGCACAAAGAGGGATTATTTTGAAAATAATTTACAGCCAATAATAATTCGTACGTAAAATATTTCTTATAGATTATTTTATTCGAATCAACGATATAACTAAATGTCAAGTGAAATAACAACAATGGATACTGCTGCTGTAATCGAGATAACGACAGATGAAAATAATGAACAAATTAATTTAGATGAAAACGAAATTACTACTATTTCAAATGTATCCCATCCAGAAAGAAATTCTATTCATGAAAGTATTGGATCAGCAATTAATGATTCTTCAATTATACGGTAGAATTTGTTTTTTTTCTAATAATTAAAATAAAATAACAATATTTTTATTTTTTTCTAGAATAGATCCTGATAAAACATTAACAAAACCTATTATAGCTTGTTTAATATTCGCTCTATATACATGTATAGTAATGGTTATTGCAATTATTATTGTATGTTTAAGTTCTCCAAAACAAAGTAAATTATTATTATTTCTATTAATTTTTATTTGAAATTATATATTTTTAGGTTACACATGTGTACCTACTTTTAAATTAACAGTTGAAGGTGTAGTTGGATATAATTCCCGACCTCGTTCAATTGCTCTGGCAGATTTTAATCAAGACAATAAATTAGATATTGTTGTAGCAAATTCTGATAAAGATAATATTGGAATATTTATTCAAAATTTCAACGGAACATTTCAAACTCAAATAACATATTCAACTAATTTAAAATCTTCTCCATATTCAGTTATTGTTAATGACTTTAATCAAGATAATTTCTTTGATATCGTTATTGCAAATTATGGAAATAATAATATTGGTATATTTCTTGGAGAAAAAAATCTAACATTTCAAAATATGACAACATTTTCAACTGGAAATTTACATCCATTTTATCTTAGTTGTGGAGATTTTAATAATGATAATAAATTAGATATTGTTTCTATTAATTATGGAACAAATAGCATTAGTATTTATTTTGGATTTGGTAATGGAAATTTTTCAAATGAAACAAATTATTTTCTAGGATATGATTCAATTCCGTATTCATTATTTATTGCTGATTTTAATAATGATAAATTCTTAGATTTAGCTATTGCAAATTATGGTACAAATAATATAGCTATTCTTTTTGGAATTGCTGATGGACTATTTTCAACACCGATTATTTATTCGACTTATTATGGATCACAACCATCTTCAATTACTGCTGCTGATTTAAATGATGATAATGTACTTGATTTAATTGTTGCTAATTCAGGTACATTTAATATAGGCATATTTTACGGTTATAAAAATGGAAGTTTTCAACAACAACAAATGTGTATTCTTGATGATATATCTCGTCCACAATTTGCTACTATTGGTGATATGAATAACGATAATCAAGCAGATATTGTTATTTTAGATTCAACTAATGGATATGTACAAGTACTTCCTGGATTTGGCAATGGATCTTTTAATAATTTAACAACATATTATAGTGAAGATGATACTCTTCCATTTGCAGCAGTTATTGGTGATATTAATAATGATAATCAATCAGATATTGTTATTGTTAGTTATGAAGCAAATGTAGTAGTGATTTATACTGGTTATTCAAAATCATATTCTGTTACTAAAAAACAATATTCTGTTGGATATGATTCAAATCCAACATTTGTTGCTTCTGCTGATTTTAATTCTGATCAACATTTAGATATAGTTGTTACTAAGAGTAATATTGATAGTATAGGAATAATGATTGGATATGGAAATGGTAGCTTTTATCCAGAAATATCTTATACATTTGAAAGTCAAAGTTCTCCAACTTGTTTATGTATTGGAGATTTTAATAATGATGGTCGATCGGATTTAGCAGTATCGAATTATGGTACTCATAATATTGGTATACTTCTTGGGATTGGAAATGGAACTTTTACAAATATGACAACATATCCAACTGGTAAT